>JALNQK010000210.1:0-40906 GCA_028458525.1 Ophiosphaerella herpotricha
AATATTATAAAGAGAGATTTCTATAGGTTATTTTATACTACCTAGAGTACTATATTTAAGTTAGTAATAATACTAAAAGCTTTTAGTACTACTAGAATTACTCTATTTAAGCCTAATATTATACTTAAATAATTTAAAGTAGAAGGCTAGAGCTAGCTATCTTTAAGCTTATTAGCTTACTTATTAATATTAGTACTTAGTACAAGCAACTAGCGTAAGATATACGTAATCCTAAAGACTTTTTTTAATAATATCTATAATAAAAATACTTAGTAACTTAGCTATATAATCTAACGTATCTATATATAGTATATACGTATTCGCGGTATATACGCAATTTACTAGGAAAATTAAAGAAAATTAAGAAGTTTAAAGTAGTATAACTCTACTAATATATAATATTTTTAAAAACTCTCTTAATATTTATTATTACTATAACTTATATAAATAACTTTATAAAAAAAATATATATATATATATATTTTTTTATAAAGTTATTTATATAAGTTATAGTAATAATAAATATTAAGAGAGTTTTTAAAAATATTATATATTAGTAGAGTTATACTACTTTAAACTTCTTAATTTTCTTTGATTTTCCTAGTAAATTGCGTGCATACCGCGAATACGTGCATACTATGTACAGATACGTTATAAGATCTCTATATAAAACTCTCTACTTAAATATAAAGTTAAAGGCCTACGTAGTACTCTAGCTAATAAGAAAAAGTGCTGCTAGCGAGGTAAGCCTCTAGTGCTTAAAGTGCCTACTAAATATAATAGAGGAGTAGTGTTTTAGTTGCTAGATAAGGTAAGAGATGCGCGCAAGCGCAAGGCTTAAAAGTAGGCTGATGTAGCTAAGCTACAACTCTAGAAGGTAGAGGATATTAAGGCTAGAGAGTAATAGAAAGCTGACAAGGCTATATTAATAGAGGAGCGCCGCCAAAATCGTGCAGTAGCTAAGGCTGCCTGCGATGCTGCGAAGGCTCAAAAAGCTCACAATTGCGCAGAGGCTTAACTTGTGTGCGACGCTGAAAGATAACTCTAGAACAACGTTAAGATAGCTTAAAAAGCTTGCAAAGGCTCTCGAGTTATTAGAGATAGGCGCAATCAACTTAATGCTGCTGAAGAGGTGGTGGGCAGCAGTGCGCTAGTACCGCTAAGGTCAACTCGCAGCTGTAATATTAACCTCCCACAACGCTACAAACTATAATTAAATTATATAAATATATACTCAAAGCTTAGTATATTAAAACTTCAAAAAATCTCGCGATAGTAGCTTATGTGTAAGCAGTAATAGCCTCATCTTTGTGCAGTTGCGATAGCTGATTTTCGGTCGTTAGGTGGGGCTGATCGTCAGGTGGTGAGCCACACTACCCGGCGCTCGCTTGTAAACTACGTTAGTAATGTACGGATTACACGAAGGGATCAAATATATCCCTCGTTTCTTGATTTTCTTTCGCTCTTCGAGATGCGTTCGAAGGGTACTTCGTAGAGATGGGTATTATCCAAATCTGCCAGTAGAAATGGCCTTTGCAACATGACGTCCTAAATCTTCCGCGAGCTCAAGTTAATTTTCTGTAATCTCCCACACTCCTTCGAGGGAGTCTCTGAAGACCTCTATCGTTGATAGTTCTCCTAGATAGGTACTCGTTCTTCACTACACTTTTCAGTATTGAGCTGTTTTCAACATTGATTAAATAAGTATAAAGACTCCTCAATCTTACATTTATAGGTCTCGACATCAACCGTGCCTCCCCCGACATCAACAACAATGACTGGTTCACCGGGCTGCATTATCAATATCAGTATGGTTTTGGCAAGTTTGATCCATCTTGCTTATACAATGAGTAGTCGCAACTAACCGTTTACATTCTAGCTAAATTATTTGGCGTCGGATTGTAGAATTTCGGCATGACCAACCATAGCAGTATGCTAGGTTGTGGCGTAGTCCAGCAAGCACCACGCCGTATCGGATCAGCCTCGCTGCCTGCTTGGCAATGGACTAAGCGACCACGGGTGAAACAATGGAAACCAATCACCACCCCCATAGCTTACATGCATTTATTTCCGGTATCAAAGAAGAATAGCCCCTTTCCGTGTCGTATTCGAAGGTCACGGACTCCAAGCAAAAGGTAAGCGCCTTGGGCACTCCCCGCCATCCCACAAGCATCAGTTGTTTTGTTGGGACTTTGAGAGATGTTGGTTTTGTGGCTCTACAAGCCACAGCCAATCTGAGGGGATGAAGGAAATGATCATGTGAGCTAACACATTCACATCTGCAACCCTCTCTCCTTAATTTTACAGCGACATTCTGCTTTCTTCCACTTCATTGAGTTATTGGACCCAAATCCATACGGGAAGTCAGCTATCCTAGACATGTCATTTGCCATTTTCGGCGCAGTAGCTCGCGGAGCACCGCCACTAGAAGCGTCAGAATTTATCCAACCCCTCACAAAAGCGGCGACTCACACTTGAATATTTGAGAGCGAGTACTGTTCACCTTCTATGATTGCTACATCTCTGCTACCGTAATACCACGAATTGATAGCAACATCGTGTTCATCTAGCGTACTTTGTTTTATGTGCTAAATCTAGCCTATCTCGAGTCGATAGTAGAAGTCCAGTACAACTAAAAGATTGAGGCGCTCACTAGATTCCATCATTTTCCCCACAGAAAAAGCAATGGTTAATTACCATGGCTTTGGGAGTGGCAAATCAATCCGTGTAATACCACAGTACGTAGTCCCTGCACCGATTCCAGGCTAAGGTTAATGTCAGGATACGATCTGGTAGCGAGTTTGTATTATTCATATCAATTCCATTATTAATGTTATCCTTTGGGAGATAGAGGTGTCTAATATCAGCCTCCTACAATGCGTATCCCGAATGCTCTTTTTGTAAGGTAGGATTCTGTTCATTGGACAAAGCTATTATACCTGACGAATAGGCTACTGAATTTACTTCTTCATAGATTTTTGTAAAGAAAAGCTTGGGGACGCTAATTTGCACCCTTCCAAGGTTGGATACCTAACAACCACCCACTATTTCCTATAGTCGGCCCGATACCACAAGTTATGGTTCGATAATATCAGGAGGACTACGTCACCCCGATCAACAGAAGGTCGGTGTGGGGGTGCTTGCTCTAATGGGGTATCTATTGGAATGAGTCATAACCTGACTGGGTTCCTGGGGCTGAGGCAGTTCAATTTGGGAGCCTTTCGTATTCGTAACGCACACGCCAGCGACGGATTAGGTAGGTATTCAACCGGATGCCAATCCATAGCCCTCAAAACTTAATACCACGGGGAAGCTAACCTTGCTAGCTGCGAAAAATGTTTGCTCCACTCACTCTCGGGAATAAGTAGATATCTACTAAACACCTACAAGATCACCCTGAGGCTCGCAAGGCATTCTAGGCAGCTGGGCTGGAGTTTCAGCCTCGCCATCTGTGTTGCAAAATCCCGAGCTAACCCTTTATTTGGCCTCGCCCCTAATCTTGTTGAAAATGAAGGCTGTAACCTTGGAGGTCACTGATCTTATATATTTATTTGACAGATCCTGAATTTTGTGCGTCAATAGTTGCAAAAAAAGCACTGTACAATCACCAAAGATGCCACCAAAAAAGGCAGCAGTGTCCAAAGTGGACTTGCGTCAGGCGTGTCGCGACCACGGGATACGACTCCAGGGATGTCCGTCACGAAACATATGGCCCAAGGAGCACTTTCATCACTTCCAGGCTATTTATAATATTGCAGGTATTCGATATGACATGTTTAAGGTTAATAAGAAGATTCCACTTCTCCAAAGACGAAATTTCCGAATTCGTGTCTTTGAACTCAGGCGAAGTGTATGGGAATTGCTCGGTGACAAGAGCATTAATGAAGCAACATGGAGAGACCTCGAAAAGTTCATACTCAAAAGATTTGACAAACTCGTTCTCTGGTATGTGTTGCTAAGATAGAATTATTGTAGATGCTGTGCTAACTAGAAGAACAAGTGGTAGGTGCAACAGCGATGTATGGAAATCAGACCATGAAGCGAATTGCTTACTCGATGAAAATCAAACCAAACTCGACGAAAAGCGTCGCTCCAGGAATATGTGCTGTTGTCAGGATAGCCGGAGATTTACAAGAACCGAACCCAGGTAGGATTTTCTCTTATAGAATACGACAAATAAACTGACTAGTAAGGGATGATGAAGATCGTGCGTTATTTAGCACCGCAAACGATCAAAAGGTAACTCACGCTTTGGGTGATAACTTACAAGGTTCAAAAATCCCTATGAAACCAGATCGAGTAATTGGACTGAGCGCTCCATCGCATATACCCCAAAACAGTTCCTATTTCCCGATCTTGAATCGGAGAATACTGCTACCTTTTCTAATTGTGGAAGCAAAGAGAGAGGGAAACGCTCCAGGCTTTCGGGCGATTCAATATCAGTCTGCTTTCCCGGTCCGTCGGTTCTTGAAAGCTCAGACTGATATGCATGCTCTCGGATCGTCCTGTGAACCTTGTTTAGTCTGGCTCTTCACGTATCAAGGTGACACATGGCGGCTGCACGTGGGTACCATGAGTAAGGATAAATTTGTGAGTCTCAACCCGAGGAACACATCCAATCCATACTGATCCATGCATTACCAGAAAATATACGATCTGTGGACCGGAACAATACAATCCCAAGATGGAGCGCTACAACTATTGCTTATGGTGGACTATATCTGGTCGTGGGCTCGGGATGTATATCGGCCAAGGATGAGAGAAATCTTGTTCAACTCCTTAGGAAGTAATAACCTGTCCCCAGCTTCGACCGATGAATTCCGCCCATCTGTCTCACTTTCCCCGGCTTCCCAGGATACCGAGCAAATGGAACTTGACGAAACTGCAGTTATTCCTCAGAGTTCCCTGGAATATACACAAGGAAGTGACTATGAATCTTGGCAGGATCAGGAAGAGACTGTCACAGCTCTTGAAGATGCCAATTCACATGAATCTTTCCAGTGGGCAGCTGGTCATGAATCATCGCGTCCTTGTACCCGTTTTGGTAATGTAAGACACTCAAACATTGTGTATTTTGAGTTCCGATGTTATGAGGCTCTCATAGATCATTCAATTTCGGTCAACCGCATAAATTCTGAAAGTTTGGCTTTACAGGATGCCCTATTTTCCTTGGCTTTTCTCGTACGTCGGAAACAACTCGTCAAACTGGCCGCTCTCTGGACACCAAACTCGACTTCAGGCCAAGAGAACAGAGATGATGAAATCCTTCTTGTCACATTATTTATTCGCTCCTACTGTGATACGTCAACATGGCAGATCAAGAGGGTGCTAAATTGTGTCATATGGAATGAAAGATCTTCCAAATCAGTTGGAATAACCAGCATTTTCAAACAAATGCTTTCAGAGTCATACAGGGGCATATCGAGCCACCAGATGGAGGTAGCCACAAGAACCATCTCAGAATTTCGCAATATCAATGGTAGGGATTCAGTTCTGTGTGCTCTGCAAGCGATTAGCAGGGTTTTACGGCTGAATGTTGATGGTGAAGGTTCCGCTTGGACATCATTAAAACAAATGGGACTTTCAGAGAATACAGCTAAGATTCTTGGAGACCTTTCAAATCAGCAACTTCTTGGTAATGCAGCTATATACTGCAGCGAGTCTTACGGCAGTCTCGCACAAGTCAAGGGAGCCTTTGGACCTCGAACAAGTCTAGATTCGGGGAAAAATACGCATGAAGGAGATGTCATGCTTGTAATCCGTTCATCGTCTTGGCCGTCAAGGTGTCCCAAGTTTTGTTTATTTGTTCTGCCTGAAATGGTGTTCTCTGTGCAGGCATTACATCATTTTCTAGAAAGAGCTGTTCAGCTAGGGAAGGTTTATTGCATAGATGGTTTTCAACTAACAGAGGACGATTTGCGAACATTGGATGAATGGCGCAAGGCGTTGAAAAGGGAAACATAGGAGCATGAATCTCAGGTTTTAAATGAATTTTGCTTTTTTATGATGTATAGGAGTTATAAGGGTAATTCATTTCTGATACCTTTGATATAGCTGCGGCAATATTTTCGTTCGAAAATGATAACTGAATTTCATGCCATCTACGCGTCCGGCGGGGGTCCAAAGAATGTTCGTTCTTTACGGAACACATCAAATATTTGATTTCAAAGTTGATCAAACCTGCCTACTCAAAGGGTACGTACAAATAGCCTTATGAGAATAAAATAGTGTACTTTCTCTTTCCACCAACCATTTTGCGCGACCTTCGCTGCTCACGATTTCTCGCCTTCTCCGTCCTTTTTTTAATCTCGGTGCATTCTTTGCAATGCTTCTCTTCTCCATTTTTCGTGCGTTGACCATCGCGCCATCCTTCCCAGTACGTTAAGCCTATCTTGACAATGTAGAAAATCACCATGGCCTGATGCTCAGCTTTGAGTTTGATATACGGGACTTGCACGTAGGAAAAGCGCGACAATGCGGTAGTCAGCGCGATGGTAGTGGTGTTGACGGCTTCCCGGAATATCGTTACAACACTCCAGGTAGTGTCGCTTATGGTATTTGAAGTGGTATTCATAGTTTAGGTTTTGTGATACAGTTACCGATAAATTATGACCGGGGAGGTTTGGGGAGGCAGAAAGAGAGTGTAGCCGGAGCTTATGAAATTCGTCAACGTCTATGTTACAATTGTGTGTCGCCTTCACATCTGCAGCCAATCCAAAGAATAGCATGCTGGATCTGTGATCGCGGCTCTAAGCGTCAATATGCCCGAAAAATATTATTTTTACTTATTCACCATGTTGACAGTAACTATCGATGCACACCATCATGCCTACCAACTCACTTTAGCGATTAACGCGATAGGCTACAATACCAATATTTCGCTTTATGCACCATGCCACGTTCTACCAACGTCGAGCCCAATTTCTCTTATTAACTGACCGCCAGTACAAGGTGTCAATTTGGTGGCAGTGAAGGCAGGGACAGTGGAAGCTAGTAGTTGCGTATCAACGCATATTTTCTGCCTATCTATTGAACAGGGATAATTTAAAATCGCCATGTTCTCCTCCCGTAAGTCCATTGGAAACTGATGGTGTTCTTGCAAAGGCATGTGGCTAATATTTCGCGTTCAGGCTGAAGCTTCTAAAATTGCTGGTTGTTTTACTGTGGCACATTACCGTGCCACAGTTCGAGCTGGCAATTCTACCGGCTTTGCATCATGCGCCGTTGTCACGGGTGCAGGATGCCCATCTAACTGCTGTACAGCTTGCTGAGATGTTGTCTCTTTCAAGCCACCTTGAAGTTCAATCGGCCCGTTCGTCCCAAGTTCCATAGCTCCATGTCGGTCGTTTGGCAAACGATACTCTTGTTCCACAAAAGGCTGTTTTTTAGGTGGTTGTGACCCGAACGGGGCTTCCTTGGTCGGATATGGCTCGAAGGGTTGTGTCTCGAAGGGTTGTGTCTCGAAGGGCTGTTGCAGGGGTCGCTGTTCTTGCCCTGCTTCCATGTCGCGTTGTCGCTGCTTTCGAGTACGCTTCCGTTTGCAAATCAAGAGGAGCGCCACCACACAGAACAGAGCGCCGACGACGAGGACGATAAGAACAGTGATGCCAACCCAATTTGTCACGGTTACTTGGGCGCGCCGCGAAAGATTTTGACAAGGTGCCATTAGGGGTTGATTTCAAATTAGATGCAGTAACGATTATGGTTTGATTGTACTTCGTCGATTTGCAGATAGAGGATGTGCCTTAAGAGCATTTTATATGATTGTAACACGGCCCCCAAATGAAGGTTGAAACATGGACATGCGGCACAGTACTATGGCACAGCCGGGGGCCTAAAGCTAGGGGTGAACGAGGCCGAGTTGTCCACGACGCACATGCTGGTGCTTGTCTACCTGTCTAATGTAGCCAGGGCCATCAGACTGTCCACTTCAATATTGACGATCCAGAATGGATTCGCTGTCTGAATTTCGAATGGTTAGGCTGCAGTTGATTCGCACCCTTTGTTGGTTGCGGACTAGGATTGTTTAGCGTGTGCTCTATCTTTAGATAATGACATCTAGCATTAAATCAAACCTAGTAACTTTATAAGGATAGTACGCAAACATGTTCATTTTCCTATGTCTTATGCTGGGTCAGTGTTGTTAGATCTTTGAGGTAGCTAGGCAGTTGTCTGTGGACAGTGCGCCAAGCTCGGTAATTTCGGGTTTGTTTATTTCGTCGCGACAGGCGTTAGTCTTGTTCAACAACACCCCGCGCGCCCGTACAATCACACCTTTAGGTATCGTGCAAATAGCGCAAACAGTCGAACTGGAGCGTGCCTCTCCGTCTAATCACGCAAGTAGAGGCATCGAAGGCACCTAAGCACCCACGCAGCATCTACATACTTAGCATGCAATCGCTATACATGCCCATCCGAAGACGCCAACCGTACAAGAACAAAAATGGTTGAAGATCTGCAAATTCTCGAAGTATGTAAGGGCTGCCTTAGCTGCACGACCTGGCTAACTGTCCGCAGGCAGAGTTCTGCCCCCCATTAGACCCCGCACTCGTCTCTGCCATACTTCTAGACTACGAGGGACAGCCGAATGCTATTGGTCAAGCCAGGACTGTTCTCAGTACCTTTATGGATGCGGCGATTGCCGAACAATTCACCGAATTTGATGCTTCTGGTAGCGGTGGAGGCGCTGTTCTTGGGAGCCCAGACAAGCGCAGTGTGGAAGACGTTGAATCAAACGCCGATACCTGGGCAACACAGACAACCCTGACCGACCACTCGCACACATCGAATGATCAGCCTGCCGGCCTCGGACGGCGCTCCGGATCCAGTTCCGAGGGCTCTCAGGACGGTAGATATTGGAGGAATGCAGAGCAATATACTGCACCCAAGAAGGAAAGGTTGCTTGAGGAAACGTTCCCAAAATTACGGCCTGAACTCATTGCCTACACCTTGAGGAAATCGGGAAATGATTTGGAGAAAGCAACAGATGAACTCCTAAACCATGTTTATTTCGAGGACACAAGAACAAGCCCGACAGAAGAAGGGCCGGTGGCTAAAGGCATCGACGCATTTTTCGAGGACTACCATGTGCCCCAGCGTGGAAAGAGGGGCAAGAATAAGAGGAAACAAAGGACTTCGTTATACAGCACGGATTCGACTGACACTACCAATTCGGAGATCACGACGTCCCCTACCAATCGCTGGCACCATACAAACCGCGATGTCGATTTCATCACATCGCGTACTAACCTAACTCACCAGAACATCTCCTCTATTTACCATTCGAGTGGTGCGTCGTTGTCAACTACTCTACTCACCATTATACGCAAAAATATTGAAACTCATAAGGGGAATGGGGGAGCCGACACTGTTTCGTGCGAAGATGCCATTCGTCTCAACGCCGTCTTTCCGACGATCGACTTTGAATACGCTTTAGCGCTCATACGGCTCACGGTGCCTTCGACAGCCAACGCGCACGACCTTGCAAGAGCCCTTGTTGAGGAACCAGCAAGTGGAGCGGGACACAAAGGCGGGATCAAACTGGACATGCGTTATGCGCCGATAGACCTGTCTGACCCTATCTCTAAGACATCAAAACTTCCCACTCTCGCCCCCTCAGCAAGGTCTCACGATACATCCTCTTTAGTTCAAGCCCGTAGCGAGGCATTTCAGCAAGCGTCTACTGCGCACCGCAAGGGCAAATCTACACCTTTGATGCGTCAAGCCGCGGGCTACTACGCTCAAGAAGGTCGAGATTTAAATGCCAATCTCAAAGCTATGGGCCAAGTAGAAGCCGACTTGCTTGTCTCTTCACAGTCCGGGACTACATTTCTCGACCTCCATGGAGTTACCGTGGCCAATGCCACGCGAATTGCCAAACAGCGAACCCAAGCTTGGTGGGATGGCTTGGGTGAGCGGCGGATTCGGGAGTGGAGTAACGCCAGAGGTGGCGTTGGGGAGGGCTATAGAATAGTCACCGGACTAGGAAGACATAGCGAAGGCGGTAGAGGTAAAATCGGGCCTGCGGTATTGAAAACGCTCATGAATGAGGGCTGGAAGGTTGAGGTTGGTACTGGTGAGCTGCTGGTGACGGGGTTCTCCCGGAGGAAGTAATCCTAACGGTAAGGCGTTTCATGCAAATACGTTGTGGGTGTAGGGATTCTCTGATATTCTAGTAAATTTAGAAAGCTCTCCGCTGTTTACAACAAAGCTTAGCATACCAAGGCATTGTGTTTGAATTGCCAAAATATGTGCACTCGTAAGCTTCGATGCGTTTTAACGCATAGCATTGCAAATACATCAAGCATCGTGTAAGCTTTCAATAGACGACACCTAAAGCCATGATGATCTCTTGGTTGCATGATTTTACAGGCGCGCAAATTACTTTCCGTCGGCCTCGTGTTGGTGGCTGGAGGCCTCAAACTTGGCTTTTGGTTAGCGCTGCGCTAGTGGTTAAGCTTCTTTCGACAACTGCACGCACGGCACGTTCTACCCAGGACTCGGTCGAAAGGTCAAGACTGAGACGATTTGTCGAGCTGCCTCTCACATCACCTGTTGCAGCCCTCCACAGCAAACGCCGAGCATGGGTTTCAAACGATGCCCTTGGCTTCACCCGGGCGGGCATGGCGCCGCGCGCTTTGGTTTCATCCAGACCTGAGACGCAAACAGCAGCACATAGACCCGGATCGAGGTACAGGTCCGTGGACTACAACAACGATGTTCACAACCACACTACGTACTTAGGTAATTCGTTGCTCGTATTCGTTGTCCACGGACACCGTAAGTGATAGTTGCTTACTCAGTTGGTATTCTTCAAAGTACCGGGTTGCGCGGCTAACAATGCGATCGGTTAGTTCTGGCGGGTGTTATTGAACATCATTCAGGGGCTGCTAGGATTATTTCCTAGTTCGAAGACAATGGGGTTCTCTGCGTCAAGGCTTAATATCTTAGAATTGTTGAGCAATGTTGCAATTATTGCGCTTTCAGATGCGCCTATCGTCTGCCAGCATGGTAAAGATGAACACTGGGAGAAACACGAAAATCTCGGGAACGGCTCCGCCGTTTGTATCCTACAACAGTTTTGGTTACAGAATAGCCACTCTGTGACCTGAGCGGCAGCACGCGGTCTGAGGAAGTCTCGAACGCCGTCTGCACGCTTTACACATTTCCAGAACAGGATCCCGTCTTTGACATAACCCCCGTAGTCTTACGATCTAGAACGCGTCAACATCCTGAGACTGCTGCCAGCCTAATCGGTCCTTCTCCACGGAGTACAATCATGGAGAACTATATCTCTACTTCTTAGCCAGCTAAGATTTTATCATCCAGCTCAACATCAGCCTCAGTCCTTCAGTTCCTTCCTTCTCTTCTTTACTTTATAGCTGCTAGTCGGCTTTCATTCTTGCCTTCCTTCAAATTACTGCCGGCAGTCACTTTTAAAGTTTTACCAAAACTACCACAATCACTCATCAAGATGAAGGGATACACCTCTGTTCTCATTGCCACTTTGGCTGCCACTGCCATCGCTGCACCAGCACCCTTTGCCGGTGTTGCAAAGCGATATGTCGTAAGCAAATGCCTATCCACAGACCTACATATCACTCTCATGATCAATTGGCTAATGTGCTCAGGACACCACTGACGACAGCCGTCTGCCAGCAACTTTCGATGCTTCCAAGAACAGGCGCCAGCTCGATCAACTCCTCGGCGGCTTAACTGGGGGTGCTGCAAATGGAAACGTCGCTAACCTCATCGGCGCTGCCGGTGCTGCGAACACTGCCAACACTGCTACAGCTGCCAATGCTGCTACTGGCGCGAATGCTGCCACTGGTGCCAACGCTGCCAATGCTGCCAACAGTGCAACTGCCGCTACTGGAGCAAATGCTGCCAATGGCGCGAACGCTGCTAACGGAGCAAATGCTGCCGCCGGCAACACCGCCAACAATGCCAACAACGCTGTAAGTCTAATAGCATGGCTTGACCCAAATCAGTACTGACAAATTGACCAGGCTCAAGCTAAGGGTAAAGGCAAAGGAAAGGGCAAGGGAAAGGGCAAGGGAAAGGGCAAAGGCAAGGGTAAAGGCAAGGGAAAGGGCAAGGGTAAGGCGAACGGAAAGAACAACGCCAATGCTGTAGGTACTTCAAAGCCCTCTTGAGGTTCATCGACTAACAATCTCAGGGTGCTGGAGCTGGCAATGCCGCCAACAACGGCACAGCAAACGCTGGAAAGGGTACGCATTCCTATATTATTTTCGTCTTGACAATACTAACTTTCCACAGGCAAGGCAAACAACAACGGCGCCGCAAACCTAGGAGCCGGTAATGCCGCTGCCGGTAATGCCGCTGCCGGTAACGCCGCTGCCGGAAACGCTGCTGCTGGAAACAAGGCTGGCAACGCCGCTGCTGGTAACGCCGCCGCCGGTAACGCTGCTGCTGGAAATGCCGCCGCCGGTAACGCTGCCGCTGGCAACGCCGCTGCTGGAAACGCCGCTGCTGGAAACGCTGCCGCTGGCAACGCCGCTGCTGGTAACGCTGCTGGTGGCAATGCTGCCGCTGGAAACGCCGCCGCTGGTAATGCCGCTGCTGGAAACAAGGCTGGCAACGCCGCTGCTGGAAACGCCGCCGCCGGTAACGCTGCTGCTGGAAACAAGGCTGGAAACCAAGCAGCAGCTGGCAACGCCAACGCAGCCACCGGAAACGCCAACGCCGCAACAGGAGCGAGTATGTCCCTCCCCACCCCAATCCCACCCCAAACCACAAAACACTAACATACCCACAGCCGTAGGCAAAGCCTCCACAGCCGGTGCCGCCGACTCCGCCCTTGCAGACTCCCAGGAGGAGGATTAGATTCCTCAACCCGGTAATGGCTAGACCAACAACGCAAAAGTCCTGATTTTTTGGTGTGAGATTTGTGGGCTGTGGCTGATATGATACCTTATAAGATTCCTAGGGGGATTTAACTTGTATATAATGCCGGGATAACTGGACACTCTTTTGCCGTGGCGTGAATCGAATGGATGTGTTTATATGCCTATGTTTCAGCTCGTGTGTTCTGGATTTGCGTATGTGTGTCTTGCGTGATTGCGGCCGCGGGAAGATTGGGTTCCAGATGGAGGTGTGAGACGACGCGGGTGGTGTGCGTGTTTAGAGCGAAGCCACATTTTGCTATTGGAGAGTTTGGTTGGGTGAAGGAAAAGAGGGGATGACATTGCTGTACGTTCTTCCCCGGCTGGTTTTCGGAAGCAGTGATGTCGTGTGAGATCGGGGGATTAAACAAGGTTTGGCCATAAACGGACTATTTGTGCTGTGTCAAATATGCATCCTAAAGGCATTGGCAACGATCAAGGATATGGATGGCACATCGGAAATGCTTAATCCGTGTTCAAGCTTTGATGCACGCGTTTCAATGGAACTTTTTTTTAAGGTTCCCGGGCGATAGCAGAATTTAGTCTCCGGGTTGTTTGATAACTGGTTCCGCATGAAGTTGATACACGAAGTATAAATATGTTCAATCGGGGGTTTTATAGAGGACATGGGGCGTTGTGAATTTCACTCATGAGGTGTGAGATGTTAAATTGGGAACGGGGGTGGTGCATGCTATCAGGCTGGATGGGTTGGATGGGCCGGATGTCGGGGATGAAGAAAATGTGTCGGAGAGGCAAAGAAATGGCCTAACAAGTAGAGGGAGTCAAATCGGAAAAGTCGAAATACTTCTCGGAGCGGAGGGGCATTACATGAACACACAGTCATAAAACACACGTATTCATCATGCTCATTTTCAAATTATCGTCTCTCGTCACTACACTAACAAAAAATACATAACCCCCTACAACAATGCAGCCAACCCAAACACCAACACCATCCCATGCACCACCTAATAATACTCTGGCAAACTCGCAAAAGACTCATACTCCGTTCCCTGCGGACACGTCCAATCGCGATCATACGCCTTGGCGGGCAAAATGCCCGCCTTCAGTCCCCTCCGATAACTCCACTGGGTGGCGCGCTCCGTCTCCCACGTCCAATAAAACCAGCCCCACCCGGCCTCAAAGCTATCCATCTGGGCAATGGCAAACTGATACAGCCACTTCTTATAGTCGGCAGAGTAGCTCGCGGGGTCCTCGTTTGTCTTTGCGCACGAGCACTCGTTTGACTTGAGCGGGCACTGGGGACGCAGCACCGAGGTCGATTTATTGCCCGTGTCGAAGGTGCCTTCCCAGCGGGTGCCGGTGGCCACGTTGTTGATGAAGGTGGTGCAGTCGGTGTCGGCCTGGGACCACTCGCCGCACATGGTAGGCCCAAAGCCCGTGGCTTTGTCCATGCTGCGCTTGGACTGCATAGTCCAGGCCTTGCAGGCGAAGTTGAGTTTGTCGCGGTGCTTGAGGGACAGCTGGTCGACGTTGAAGATAACGTACTGGTGGACGTCGAGGAGGAGGTTTGCGTTGTTTTGCAGCTTGCCTTGCCAGTTGTCGAGGCCCATGAAGCCGTCGCCGAAGACGATGATGGCGGTGATATTGTCGGCGCGGATTTGGTTGACGGCTTTTTGGGTCCAGGCAACGACTTTGTTGGTGTCGAGTTCGACGTTGCGTGGCTCATTGACGATGCCGTACATTGTGACAACGTTTTTGTAGCGTGGTTGAGAGAAGAAGACGGAGAGTTTGTGGTGGATGTCGAGTGTGCGTTGGGCGTTGAGGTCGCCGTCGGTGCCGTTGAGCCAGCCTATTACGCCCTGGCGACCAGAGTGATTCCATCCGTTTTGGCTGCCAGGTGCGCCGTGTAGGTCGAGATTGACGCGGAGCCCATTCTGACGACAGTATTCGATGCCTCGGAGGAGATAACGCCATGATATCTGGGGGATATATGGGTCACCATCATATGTCTGGACTATCCAGTAGCCGAAGGGAAAGCGAACGTGGTCCATCCCGGCAGCGCGAATGTCAGCAAAGGTTTGCTTCGAGATAAAGGCAGAGTAGTGCTTCTCCATAGTATCCTTCGCTTTTGTAGGGCCAAGCCTGGTCAATAGTGTCCACTCATCCACCGGAGGGTCTTTGGAACCAAAGCCCTCGAAGAAGGAGGGTGTGATGAAGGGCTCAATATTGAGCCATCCACCAACATTCACACCTCGAATTGGCATCTTGCCATACTCGAACTTGTCCTGTAGGTTGGGAACTTTAGGATTTGCCTGGACATCGTCGTTCCACGTGGAGTTGAGGCCGATGATGGGCAGGCCGCCGACTTGTTCCTTTGTATATGTAACGTTGAAATCAATGGTATCAAACCATGCCCATGGATCGTAGATGCCACCTTGATCTTCTTTGGGCACGGAGTTCCGATCGTGACCCTCCAGGTTCGCGGTTCTTGGCTGTGCGGTGGAAGCAGCGTTGCCGTTGCCTAACGAATTGTCACTGCCCCTGTTGCTCTTGTTGGACATCATGACTGCGACGGGGATGATGATGGCTAGTAGGATGAGGATCGAGACGACTGCGACCGCAATCTTCTTCCATCTTTTCCGTTTTGCAAGCTGCTCTTCGGAATACACGGTGGGCGGCCCGCCACCTCCGCCTCGTTTCTCCATCATGTATTGGGATTCATCATCATCGATGCCACCCTCCTCAGCGAGAGGGCCGCTGATGACGCGCCGCTTTTTCTGCTCGGTTCTGTGTTGCTTTTCCTGCCGGCTCCGTTCTTTCTTCTGAGCCACGACTGAGGGAGTGTACTTGGCTTCGTGTCTTTGTCGCCTCTCTTCTCGTTCGTCATCAGTCTGTGCGCTGCGCCTCTTCTCTCTCACGCTATCAACATGTACGCTCCTCTTCCTCTCTCTCTCATCGTCGGTCCGCGCTTGTTGACTCTCCCTCGCCCTTCTCCTCTCCTCCCGCCTTCTCCTCGCCTTCTCCTCCTGCACCGCTGCATCGCTCTCCGCTGCCTTTCTCATAGCCTCCTCGGCCTGTTTTTCCTTCTTCTTCTCTGCCTTCTCCTCCTTGACCCTGTCTTTCTCTAGCCCTTTCTCCTTCTTGCGCACCTCCTTCAGATACTCCTCGTCGTAATCATACTGGCCCCAGCCCCCGGCTTTCTTGGCATTCTCCTTGTCGAGCTTGGCTAGCGCACCGAGGCTCAGTTGGGCGGAGCCTCGACTCCGGCTGCCGCTGCCATCGGTCGTAGAATTCCGACGTGGCTGGCGTGCTTTGTGAGGCGCTGGACTCTGTTGCTCGGAGTCGCTTTGCTGGCGCGAGTGCCGTGGTGGGCGTGGAAGAGGGTTGCCCTGCGAATCAGTCGCGCGATGGCCTTTTCTTCTGCGACCGTCAGGCTCGTATGGGGCAGGCTCGCCACGAGACTCTCTGCGCCGCCTGGGCTCCGGGTCTTGGTCGCTATGGGATTCTCTTCTTCGTCTTCGCTCTTCGCCGTGAGGGCGCCGTCGCGACGGATCGCGGTCCGAGCCGCTGTGCATTTAACGAGTGCGCTTGGGTTGGGATGCGGTGAGGAATGTAGGGTTGAAATGTGGTTGGAATGACAGCCACTCTCAAACACCTAGGGATAGCTGTACATGATTGAGTAAATGTTCACGAGGACGTGCGAATGTAATAGTGACATGCATGCACAGGTTCGGTAAGCTAGAGACGCCATGCGCTGCCGCGGCGGTTGCTATGGTGATGGCTGTTGATTGACGTGGCCCGAGATCTGGGCGCCACCAAGGGCCTGGTTTTGAATCTTGGAACCATGGCATCTGCAACACCACGAGTGACGACATGTTCGGCATACTCAATTGGAAGACTATACAGAACAAGACTGGCCGGGAGTGATGGTATCCTTGGTGAGGTCTAATTATTTATTGCTCAAACAATACAGGCGGTTCCGGAAGTACTTCACAAATCCATATCCATTGTGGAGCCGATCAGCACTAGAGATGGAGAATTTGCAATGCACGGGAATTGCATGCACCTCGATAGCAGCCGGGTTGTCTCGAATACGGATCGTTTTGCATTCCTGCATGCCATGTTTGACGATCGGCGCAGCCACCCGTTCGGGTGTCGCCTCAAGCCCATGTGAATGACATCAGAGCACGTGCTTGAGCTGCTTAGTCAACCTAGAGCATGGACAAGTGCACAAGCAGCTGCAGCGTGTTTTGTCGATGCGTGAATTGTGGTATCATTGCTAACAGCTCGATATGAACGCAGACAAGTAGTCTCCTAAAAATGAGTTAATCGACCCAATGCCGTGAAGGCGACCTGTGCCGTCTAGGTCCTCTAGAGCTAGTATGCTCGTGTAGTTGCTCCACACGGATGATACAACCCATCGCCCGTGCACAAAAACGACCAAAACATCCCAAGTGCCAAGTGTGGCTGCGTAAGCGGCGTGCCAATCCTTTCGGAAGCGGTGCTACAAAGTGATGCAGTTATGCTCTTTGAGCAGCCGAGTGACAAGATATGAAAGTGTGTCATCGATTGTCGTTCAAGAGGTTGACACAGCCCGCGCAGACCCTGCGGCGCCGCTCGAAGCCGGCTCTTTGCCCTTGTCTGCCTGCTTCCTGTCATCGTCACAGTACAAGCCGTGCTCGTAAATGTAATCTACAACCTTATCAGGGATATAGTACCGGATGCTCTTACCGCGCTTGCGAAACAGGCGAATCTTGGTAGAAGAGACATCGTTCTGGATGAGTTGGGGAATCACACGGATGTGATCTCTGAATTGCTGAAGGCTGACAAGCGCATCGTCTATGAGATGTTAATTGTATCCTCAAAGTATAAGGAAATGTTCGACGAACCAATGTCTGTGCCACTGCGCTCAAGAATGAATGCACCGTAATGTCCAAGAATTTTGTTGAGATCCTCGCTAGCCCACAGCCCTGGTGTGCTCATGGTTTGAATGAGATCGGCGCCAGCAAGGAGTGCAACGTGAACACGATGCTTCTTGCCGTTGGCATCTTCAACTCCCCCCATGACCTCGTTTATCTCATGGTCGAAGTGGTCTAAGACCTTGACAGTGGGAAGGTATTCTTTGTGTAGTGGCTCCCATGGATCGACACCAATCCATTTCGAGCTATCCTCCACAGCAATTCTAGTCATGCGGATTCTGTGCTGCGCAGAGGCAAGTCCAGCCTTCTTGTATGCATCGCCGACAGGGCTGAAGAAGCCTCCCATGACCTCAAAATCGGTTTCAAACTCGCAGTAGTCGGCGGCCTCCTCAAACATGCGCAGGTGGAGGTTGGTTGGTGGAGAGAAAGAGCCGCAAGATACCAGCACAAGTGGCTGCTTGTTGGGGTTGGACAGAGTCTTCTTCAGCCTCTCAGCTGGAAATCTGTAGGTATCGAGAGTCATGGCGCTGAGATCGTTGGGGTCGGTAGTAGTGGTAGCGTTCTGGGTCGGTGAGGTGGACATGGTGTGGTATTTGGGAGGCTGAGGCAGTGAGGGTAGAACGGCGCCGCCACCCGTGGGTGACCTTTGCTTTATTGATGAACAAACAGTTGGTGTGTGGGGGTGACGTGGAGGCAAAGGCTGCGGGGCAGCGTCAATTGGCGGCGATGTGGGATCGTGGGTTCCGGGTGGACGGAGCGAAGAAGGTGGTTTAGAGATGGGCTGGTCAGGAGGACGGGCTACTAAGCTGCGGGCCTATGTGATGCGGGGGCGTCGGCGGTCGGAATATGCCGGCGTGGAAGCTGGGTGGCGAACTGTCACGTGGGGGATGGATGGGAAATGGGAAGTAGCAGTAGGGTCGAGAAAGAGGGAAACAGGCGGGTGACTACGGTTTTGTAGACCGTGTGGATGTGCTAGGCTACTGTCCAGGCGTTGATGGAACCGGTGGATTTGAGCTCTGGCCCCGCAGATGAGACAAAAGTTCTGCCGACAGGCTTCCACGCACCTAGACCAATCTCCGTCTTAAGTCCCTCAGCTGCAGCAAATCGTGCGTCTGCAGGATAAACTTCTGCGCCGAACATTCCCCAAGGAGTCTTCGGTGGCTGTTGACTTGGAGCCTCTAGCGCGGCATTGTGAAGAGGTTGAGCACGCGGCAGGCTCCGTGGCTTTGGGCTGGTGAATGAATGACTCGATTCTCTGTCTATCTTCCTACCATGGTATGCGAGCCACACAGCCTGGACTCTCTTGCTTGGTGATTTTCAGCACCCTGTTGAAGCCGGTGCCGACGGTACCGTGGTAGGAGGTGCGGGCGGCTTGGCATGGGACGTGCTGTTCGTCCAAGCAGGAGGGAAGGCCGCAAGAAAGAATTCGAAAGCAAGAGAGAAGGGATGACGGACCGCAGGAAGACAGATGAAGTCTCGATGGCAGGCTGGAGGCAGCACACCACCACGAGGAGGCTGCGATTTGGAGCTGGTGCTGCCAGCATGGATCCTTATCGATAAGAGTCACCTACAACGGTCCGCTCCACTGGCGGGACTTTGACGTTTGCCCATCGTCCAAGACGCCTCCATCATTACAGCTCATCCGCACCCATCTACAACTTCACTCACACTCTATCGCCACAACACACTCACTTGCCTGCCCCCACCCCAGCCCTTGCCCTCCCTCCCCCGCGGCTCAGCTCCTGTGTTTGCACCTCCATTCACTCGCTCGCACACGCCCATGGCGCGGCCTTGATGGCATCAGGTCTTGAAAGTCGTTCCGACCCCTACCGCGACACTAGGTACGAATAACTCTCACGCTCGTTCTTCGCCGCTGCAGCAGCTTTTGCAACCACCCTCCACCCCACGCACTCAACTGTTGTGGCTCTCAACCTCTCACTTCTCCCATCTCACTTTGCTGGTTCGGTACAGGGCTGCAACACCCACCGCCGTGACCACAGCCCGACGCTCGCTTCGGTTGTCAATTTATCGCGCCTGCATCTATTCAGAATCAGACTCAGTATCAGAATCTCATGTCGTCCAGAGTGACTCGCTCAGCCGCGAGGCGATCAGCAGGCTCCGCAAACGAGAACGCACCCAATACCACTATCCCACCACCTGCCCTTCCCCCGTCCCAGCCCCAGCCCGCCCGCTCGTCGCCCGCCTCTACTCGTAAGAGGAAGCCACTTCAGCGTGACTCCAGCTCAGAGCAATTGCCCGAGCCATCAGACGCAACGTCCGCCCGCGGCGGCCGTGCTAAGCGCACTAAGGTCCATCCCCAAGACCCGCCTACGCGCTCTAAGAAGGCCAAAGGCAAGGCCGCCATGTCTTCAGCTGAGTCTGTACCGCCCCTTGCATTGTCCCGCCATCAACTAATAGTGGAAAGCCAACCCACGGACCCCGGGGACGACAAGACAAGCACGCCCCAGCCCTCGTCATCGCGCCGAAAAGGTGCCCACATCTCCTACGGCGGCGACAGCTCAAGACGGCAGCCAAAGTCTTCAAGCACTCCAAACGATGCAAACGCACCTTCCGCGTCACGGCGAAGCTCACGCAAGTCAACCAAGGTAGACCAAGATGCAGTCATGGATGATGCACCTGAACACAAATCCGATGACGAGGCACGGCCCCCCGGCGAGGAAACCACCAGCGATGATGATAATGGCGGCAATCAGCCCGCTCCCTACGATGACGACGAAGATGACGACGACGAAGACGACGATGATCCTTTCATGTCGGGCTTCTTAGGTCGCCACCCTCATGGTCTCTCAGCCTTGCGACACCTCACAGGCATGATGTCAGGTACTACACAGCGCCTACGAGGCATACTTGAGCAGTTAAAATCGCCAGACATGTCCATGCAACTGATCGCCCTGCAAGAGTTGTCAGAAGTGTTGCTCATCTCCACTGAGGACAACCTGGCGGGCCATTTCTCGCCTGACGCCTACGTCAAGGAATTAGTCAAGCTGATGCAGCCTAATGAGTTCACTGGCGAGGAGAACCCTGAAACCATGCTACTCGCTTGTCGCTGTTTAGCGAATCTAATGGAGGCCTTACCAGCTGCAACCGCAAACGTCGTGTATGGCGGTGCGGTACCCGTTCTTTGCTCTAAACTGCTCGAGATTGGCTTTATCGATCTAGCTGAGCAGTCCCTGAGCACACTTGAAAAGATATCTGTCGAGTTTCCTTCCTCGATCGTGCGCGAAGGTGGGTTGACCGCATGCCTGACCTATCTCGATTTCTTCGCAACAAGCACCCAGCGCACAGCAGTCACAACTGCGGCTAATTGTTGCCGCAACATTCCCGAGGACTCTTTTCCAACTGTCCGAGATGTCATGCCCGTACTTGAGACTATTTTGAACAACAACAATGATCCCAAGGTTGTAGAGCAAGGCTGCATCTGTGTCTCTCGTATCGTCCAAAGCTTTCGGCATCATGAGAGTAAACTTGAAGAGCTTGTCAGCACAGGACTCCTAAAGGCGATCCTGCGGCTGCTGCTCCCCGGTACCACTAACCTGATCGGGCCTAATATCCATACAATGTTCCTTCAAGTGCTTGCATACACCGCAAAAGCTAGTCCAACCCTCTCAGCTGAGCTCTTCAAGATGAATGTTGTCGACACGTTGTACCAGATTCTGACAGGCGTCTCGCCCCCTAGTGGTACTGAGGATGTTGCAGCGAAGATCGATCCTGTGATCATCATGCAAGCCCTCATTCACCGTCCTAAAGACCAGGTTTATGAAACGCTCAACGTCATATGCGAGCTTCTTCCTGATGTACAAAAGGACGGGCTGTTGTATCTCGATGATCTCTCCGATGCCGGGCATCCAGGTAGCAATCGGCAGCCCTTGTCCGGGCAGAATAAAAAAGCCCTCAACGACAAGCGCGTAGAACTACTAGAGGGTTGTAAACAGGAGGTTAAGCATTTCGCCGTCGTACTGCTCCCTACTTTGACCGATGCCTACTCAAGCACAGTGAATATTGGCATTCGAGAAAAAGTTCTCACTGCTCAACTCAAAATGCTTTCAAACCTCGATACCAATATCTTAGAGGAAGCGTTGCGTTCAGTTCCATATGCTTCATATCTGGCATCGATATTTTCGCAACACGATCATCCCACTTTGGTCACGTATGCGTTGCAGGCGGCTGAGTTGTTGCTCAAGCGTCTAGAATCAATCTACCGGTACCAGTTCTATCGCGAAGGTGTCTTCTCAGAAATCGCACGACTTGCAAACCGACCATGCAAAGCTCTAGAAGTGCGAACAAAGGAACCAGTGTCAACCGCACACACTAGAAATACACACTCCGAAGAGACCACGAGTTCGTCTGGAGATCGTGAAATGCGGCAAGAGCCCAACCAGGATGTTGAGATTGAAATGCACTCCGGAGACGATGAAGAGGAGGATGACGACGATGACGACGATGCGCACAACGAGAACAGTGACGGCCGGGATGACGATGATGATTCTGATTCCTCATCGTCGTCGGGTCGTCCGGTCCATCAATCGACACACAATGCCCAAGATGTTATCACGCTTCGAGCTGGCAAGTTCATTGAGGCACATGAGAAAGACAGTAACAAGGCAGTGAGGGATAAAGCGTCAGCAGTATTAGATAACCTTAAGCTACTTGCTAAGGAGATCCGAAATTGTATGCGAGAAGCACCCCTGGGTGGATGCATGGACCTGTTCACAAGGCTTGCTACATACTTTGAAGGCGATGCACTCGAGAGTATTACAAGCTACGAGTTAAAGGCTTCGCAGATTGTCGATGTTCTATTGGAAGTGTTTTCTCTTCCAACTCCAGCCAATAGTGTGGATCCCCGTTCGATATTCCTGGAAGTCTTCATGGGTGGCAATAGTCAGACGAAGATCAAGACTGCTAACAGCGCATCTCCGGCTACCCCATTTAGTGTGTTGGTCAACAAGCTGCAGGATCTTCTGAGTAGATCGGAACACTTCGAAGTCTTTACTGTCCACCAGCACGCATCCGATGATAATGGCGGCAGCGCCACCTCTATGCTAGCCAAGCAATTGAGACTAAAGCTTGAGGCTGATGACGACTCTGACATTCCCCAGTCCTACCGGACCATTATGGTCTCCATTCATGCTATTGCTACTTTCAAGGCGTTAGATGATTACTTGCGACCTCGCATTAGTGCTGCAGAGCGACCCCGTAGTACGCGAACACGCGATCAGTTTGTAGCATACGCGCAAGCTCTCGCTGAAGGTCGTGCCCCACCGCCTCCTCATACTCCTACCGATTCTACCAGTCGGTCTTCCAAGAAGGCAAAGTCGAGAACTAGTCCAGGTGATACTGCCCAGGCAGGCCCCAGCTCAGGCACGCGCGATAAAACCCGTCGAACTAGTAGACGTCAGCAAAATCAGCAGCCTCCACCTCCTCCACCGCCTCCAGTCATGCCTCGCTCCGATAATAGTCAAGACCCTGTGGAGTGCGCTGACGAGGAACGCCTATCTGACCAAGACTCTTTAGATGACACAAGCGCCCTAAATGCGATAGTAGATGACCTAGAGGATGAACTCGATGGGGATATTCCAGATCCTTCAGCCGTTAGCGTTGAAGTCGCACCAAGTGGAAAAACTACCGCTCGCAAGGAGGATGGCACACGAATATCGACTCCTGTCCAGGGTACACCAATTTCTAAACCCCCTTCAGAGACTCGTACACCTGCATCGCGCTTATCCGCTTTACTCCAGGATTCTGCGTTACAACGGAGCACTGCAAGTGCATTGTCATACGCTGCTGCTATTCAGTCAACACCACAAGACTGGCATATTGAATTCAGTGTGAATGGCCAGCAAATATCAAATGAAACAACTATCTACCGTGCAGTACATTTTGGCTCAGCACAACAACCACAAAACGCGCATCGAACTGTGTGGAATACAGCTCACACCATCAAGTTCAAGCGTGTCCAAGGTGCTCCGCCTGCAGACTCAAGCTCGCTCACTCCTCCACCAGACTCTTCATCCGAGGCATCTGGGATGCCAGTATCACTGGATTCATATCCTGTAACTTCAGGAATTCTTCGCCTACTCAGCACTCTTCACAGTTTGAATGCCCATCTCGATGACATTCTATCCGATAACAAGGAGCAAATCAAGCGCAACGCGGAGCCGCTCTCTCAGTTCGTGAACACAAAATTGACCGCCAAGCTCAATCGCCAATTGGAGGAACCACTGATAGTCGCGAGCAATTGTCTGCCAACCTGGAGTGAGGATCTGGCTCGGCTCTATCCCTTCTTATTTCCGTTCGAGACCCGACACTTGTTCCTTCAGTCTACCTCATTCGGCTATTCCCGATCCATGACGCGATGGCAAAACGCCCAGCCTGCAACTGACTCGAGGCGCGACCGTCACCGTGATGAACGCCCGTTCCTTGGTCGACTTCAGCGCCAGAAAGTGCGCATCTCTCGCGCGCGGATCTTGGAGTCAGCAATGAAAGTGATGTTAATATATGGACACGCACCCAGTGTACTGGAGGTCGAGTATTTCGATGAGGTTGGTACAGGCTTAGGCCCTACACTCGAGTTCTACTCTGCTGTGTCTCGCGAATTTTCCAAGAAGATGCTCAAATTGTGGAGGGAAAACGAGTCTGCTGATGATGGAGAATATGTTTTCGGCAAGCGTGGGCTTTACCCTGCACCTATGAGCGCAGATGAAGCCGCATCTGAAAATGGTGAGAAGCGGCTGGAGCTCTTCAAGTTTCTTGGCAAGTTCGTCGCTCGATCGATGATGGACTCCCGAATCATTGACATATCCTTCAACCCAACGTTCTTCCGCATTGGCGATGGCGACTCTACGGTCATCCCATCTCTGGGCGCAATCAAATCAGTGGACCAGGACCTAGCAAAATCACTGAGTCTGTTGAAACAGTTCGCAGATGCGAAGAAGCAGGTCGACGAAGATAGCAGTTTATCTGCAGTACAAAAGGCTGACGCCTTACAAAATATTGTGATTCACGACTCGCGTGTTGAGGATCTCGCGTTAGACTTCACTCTCCCCGGTTACAGCACGATCGAACTTATCCTTGACGGCGCTAATACATCCGTAACAATCGAAAATGTCGATGAATACGTCGACAAAGTCCTTGAATTCACCCTCGGCTCAGGAGTCCAGCGTCAAGCCGATGCATTCAGAGCCGGCTTCTCCGAAGTCTTCCCTTACTCCGCCATGAAAGCCTTCACGCCTGACGAACTAGTAATGCTCTTCGGCCGCAACGACGAAGACTGGTCCCTCGAAAGTACGCACACCCCCACCCCACACAAACCTCGCTAACCCACTCGCAGCCCTTATGGATTCCATCAAAGCCGACCACGGCTACAACCTCGACAGCAAAAGCGTGCGCAACCTACTCCAAACCATGAGCGAATTCGACCCCCAGCAGCGCCGCGACTTCCTCCAGTTCATCACCGGCAGCCCCAAACTGCCCATCGGTGGTACGTCGCTGATCCCTCCCATCCTCCTTCTTTCCCGCTAACATATATATCATAGGCTTCAAAAATCTCACCCCCATGTTCACCGTCGTCTGCAAACCCAGCGAACCCCCGTTTACCTCGGACGACTATCTGCCCTCCGTTATGACATGCGTCAATTACCTCAAAATGCCCGATTATAGCAGTGCGGAGGTGCTCAAGCAGAAATTGGGACTGGCGATTATGGAAGGACAGGGCGCGTTTCATCTTTCGTAGTTTTTTTTTAGTTTTTTTTTTTTTCGGCGGGAGAGAAAAGGGGAGAAAGGGATGAGGTAGCATTTTATGTTGTGCATTTACCATTTATGTTGGTGGGGGGAGGGGGATGGATTGCATGGTGGCGTTTAGGGGGGTAGGTAGGTAGGTAGTTAATTTGTAGGTATTTTATGAGGTTATGGTGTGCTTTTTATGTGAGTGGGTGAAGGTAGGAGTTTAGAAAGCTGATGTGATGAGGGTAAACAATTTATAGAGTTGCAAGGATTTGGTTATTGGGGAGGGTTCCGATGGAGTAGAAAATTTGATACTAGGAGTTCAACGTTGTAGGATTACAATTTTAACCTATCAATATTTTTCCACGGGCTCTCAAGACGCCTTGCGATGCAGCAGCACCAAATTCAGTCGCAAAGGCATCAGACATAGTATGTATGCATATTATCTCCCGGATATATATTGCAAAGCTAAGTTTTCAGATCGACTGCCGCTCTTGCACCTAACTGAATCTTCGTCGAGACTACTTGTCCAATATGTATACGCACACTTTGTACGAAAGAACCGTTCTTTCTCATTCTAGTAATGTCCATCCCTACGCCACGCACATCCCGCCGTGCCATAAGAAATAAGGGGGTACTTTGACTTGGACGAACTATATTTCTGTGTACGCCTTGTTCTACGTGGGCCGTGTCTTGTAACCTCTCCAGTAGACGCAAAGGCCTCTCTATTACGGAAATTTCATCGTCGTTGTACGCGAGCTGATCTGCAGGATACGCTATTTTCTACGAGATGAATAATACTCTCACTCTGGGTAGTCTGTGTCGAGCCCCTACTATGCTCTCATACTGATAAGTAAACTTTTAGAAGTCCAAGAGCCTATTAGCAAGGCTATGAAGTCAATCCTAGCTCTCTCCATTCGGCGTAGCGCTCAAATTCATGCGCGAATCGCCACCCCGATTGGTACTTCCCCAGCGAGCGACTTCTGTATATGGGCAGCATATAACCCCTCCGGGACGCTTATGCTATTATCATGGCGTAGTTTCCTCGGCGCTACGCTTTGCATCAACTTGTGGCTTCGAAGGCCTGTAGCTGTGTCTAGGTTCTGTCAGCAAGTGAGGGGTGACGTGGTCAAGCAACATTGGCTCTATGACAAGAGACGCAAGCCGCTTACTGTTTGCCCAAGGAACCTTGAGGAACAAAATCTAGATTTCAGAATTTTCAAAGAATGAGTCAGCTCTATGGTAGGAGAATAGATGGCGGGCAGCCCGTTTGCCCGTTGCACAGGAGGTTTTCTGCCACTCGGAAAGCCACGGCCACACGGGTGCCAACCGACCGAACCTCGGACCGCGATAGAATCTCCATCGCCGCCGGTAAGAGTATGATACTACAAGCCGCGGTTCTGAACGCGCCGGGATTAACCAATGATTATAGGATCGTGGTGGTCGCCTAAGAAGCTTAGGTATTAGGCGTTTTAGAGTGCAGTTACAAGGATTTGGTTTCGGAAGGAGCTGGCTTCAAACCTGCCTACGACTAGAATTCAGAATCAACCCGACTGAATGAGAAAGGAAAGTTATTACCCGCCTAGCGGATTGCCCAAGTTCTCTGCGCGTAGCTCGACAAAATCTCAATACATCCACATAACCTTCTATCCATCTCCCAGCTCTGTCCCGTTTTGTACACGGATACGCTAGCAGCCCCTTGATGCCTTCCGGACGAGACGTCGGGAGCTATTCCATTTATTATCTGGTCAAGTTCCACTACGGCTGCATAACGGTGAATTGTATGAAGAGCAAGAGCGTCGTGATGCAGAACTAAACCCAGCAGCCTGTGTGACTCGGACGTGGAACTATCCGATCGGTTTGCCTCTAGCGAGCGACCGACATCTTCGGTAGGCTGCTGGTGCGATTGCCATTCCCCTGGCTTCTCAGTGATGTGTATGATCTTGTCTATTGACGGGTCGCAAAGGACGAAATCCCACGGCCGGCGGACGAGTTCCTTTGGCACCATCAAGACATATCCCGGATAGGAAACCTCGAGACACGGGCATTCCGTGTCCATGTGATGGAATCTTCTGTTTCGTATTTTCCCCACGGTGACGCCCAGTCCAAAATTAGCCTTGTCTAAAAAGGAGCGAACAAGCCATCGGAACCCTTCTTGCGGTGACCTCAGCCCTGGAGCGAAGATGACGCGCCGAGGAAACTCAGGCAGCTCGGCGATAACTGCACGCATCCGGTCCTCGGCCGGGATCTGGAACATGTTGGGTGGCATGATGCCGAGCATGTTACCCAGCACAAGAGCCTCGTCCGCTCTCCGCGTCGTCGACCGCCAGTTCATGTCCCTGAACAGCCACGACACCTTGCTACTCGATCCGGGCAGCGCTCTTACGGACTGCTGGATGCCCGTTCGTATAGCAATCGAGACTAGCGGGTTAGGCACCCACGGCCGGGCCCACAGATCCTTCTGCAATGTCTCTAGCTCTTCCCATAGATGAAACACCCTTTGCTCTTTGAAAAGGACGGAGAGCCGCTCTGCACCGAGGATACCCTCCTGGAGCGTCCATAACCTTCTCATCCAGTTACTGCAGATGAGTCGGACAATCGCTTCGGAGCTCGTGCTTGGTAGATCTGTGTGGTAGAGCTCCGCGTCGAGAACTAGAACGGTAGTGGCTTGCTGATATGGAATGGCCATGCGGTCAAGAGCCATGCGCCGAAATCTAGCAGCTGCGGAACCACGCGGGACACAGATTGTATCGATCCAAAATGTTGCAGGTGGTGCGGGCGTGCCAATGCCATCCATGTCTGTTGACGAGGCATTGTTTCGATGACTGGTGTTTCGTTGTCTTTGTGCAGCGTTGACTGCCCTGATAAGAGCTGCGAATTGACATTGCGGCAGCCAGCTGGTATTCTCATTGCCCAAGCCATCTGACCAGACGTGCGAGATGGCGGTATATTCCATTCCAGTCTTGTAGTTAACAACCTCGACATCAACAGTGCCGTAGTCAGACACGGATGCCCTGAGAAGCGGCAAACCCCCTTCTTCGAGGATGGCAAGTATGTGAGCCTGGGTTGGCTCGATCTCAGGACACCTGCCATCACAAGGCGGGTCGCTGCTATCGGAGTGCTTGGTTTTGTATGCTTTCAGATCGTGGACTTTTCCCACCATGCACCCATGAGCAGAGCAGTCATCATGATACCCCATCCGCGGACGGTCTAATGAGGCGGCATAATAGAGAAGGATGTTGTTGGAGGCAGGGGGATAGTTCTCCAAGAACGCGACGTGGTTCGGACACCACTGTTTTTGCTCTAGCAGCAGCTTGTGCAAGATCACCCTGTTATATCCCCACTTGTTACGAGTATCAATGTATCCTCCGGGGGCTCGGCGTTCAAAGCTTTGCCGTGTCGAGTAGTGGACTTGACCCAGCGTCTCGCCGAGGATGCTGATGGACAGGCGGATCTCGGGCGTAACGAGACAGTCGGGCCGCTGAGATTCGTCCAGGAGTGAAAAACGGCAGACGCGCGCTGCTAGGAGATTCCGCTCGGATCTCACGAAGCAGTCGTGGCGCTGGTCATCCGACATCGCGTGGAGGTTCTTATACCACGCAGATGTGTAATGGGGCAGTCTCTTCGTCGTCACGAAGCCATCGACCACGAAGTCTTGAGTCGCAGTTTTGACACCAAGAACTTCTACTAACAGACCGAAAAATAGCCAAGCCTGGAAAAAGGATGACTGTTCTTGGGCCGACCGCCCGGCGAGTCTAATTGTATCTGGCGTCGCATCAAATACATCTTGCCATTTTTTGCGGACGGGGAAATCCGCAAAGCCAAGTCCATCATATTCTTCGTTACCCAAAAAAGGAACACGTATGTGTTCCCAAAGGTGGTTCTCAACACATGGAATATGGTCCATGACGTGAAATATGGGAGTGCTAAGCCTGGTAGGAGCGATCTATTTGCCGTCGTCTCACAAGAAGGGTAAGTGTCGCATTTCACGTATGGTCGTGATGCGAGCGAGGTTTTGGAGGCAAAGATTCATAGGTTGGAGACTATTCCCATTGAGATAATAGGCTCTCTTGTATTCTCCTGGTGTGTATAGGAGAGTTTTGTCTGGATTGTGTCTTTGTGCTCCCAGTGGGAGATGTCGGATCTGACGAGCTATGTTGGTTGTGCGGCTTCTGTACTAGGGAAAAAGCAAAATAAATTAGACCTTGTATGGATCGTAATCCTAACTGCCTAGATGCCTCTCGTCTCTTCGTTCCTTAAGGCACGCTATACCTAAAAGAAATCATATGACTGCAGCGGAGAGGAGGCAGAGGAGGCGAATAAGGCTACGATTCGGGAGGTGGAGGCGGGGGCGTGGGGCTGGTCTTTTCCAGACGAGCAGCTTTAAACAGCCAAATTAGCACAACATTAGTATCAAGATTCTTCCCGACGAAGCGAAGTAGATGTGTTTCAGGATGTGGTCAAGGTCACGAGAGAAAGAGAAGAGTCATGTTACGGCCTGAGGCATAAGTCACGGGAACTTGGTAAGATTTCAACCACGCTATGCTTATTTTAGGAACGCTATACCTACTTCATCCACGCTTTACCTAAAACACAAGACATATGTGACGGACAAGGCATATGTAACAAACTCGAAGTGTGGCCGTACAGAGTGTGGCTGCAGTTTTTAGGGGGTGCGGGTCCCTGTTGACCTTTCGTCTCTTCGTTCAAGGCGTAATAAACCTCTTCATCAGAGATTCGTAATTACCTGTATTTATGGCAACTCCTCGTAAGATCAGCCCAAAAGTAATTCAAACTCCCCAAGTACTTCAAGTAAACCTATCAATGCATCTTCGCAACGGGTGCCCTCTATGACGGCCCTAGCTCTAGCTAGCGCAACCACGGCAGACTATCAGTTCGCGCTCGGGGGTTGGCATCTTCGTCTGCTTCTTACAAAGTCACACCTACCACCATCTCCGCCTCTACTTCTAGCGCAGAAGCTTTGCGCTTATGGCCGCGTTTTCTTTGCCCTCAGCTGCTAGCGCTTTCTCTTTGTTATGCACGCTTAGCTTCGAGATCCTCAAACCTCATCACCTTCGCCTTTCCGAGAACCACGGATCTGGTCGATCGACGAACTTTAGCTTCCTTGTTGACCGTAGTTAAAAATTGATTTTGGTCCCGGAGTAGGGGTTGTTTCATAAGGGATATCTGGGCGGCGCTTGCGAGCTTCTGCACGCGCCTTTGTAGACGCTGTTTGCTATGCTCTATAGGCGTCGTAGGTATTTGCAACACTTCGTCTGGAGGGATAGGAGCGCACAGTCGGTATGCTCATCTCAGAGGGTGGTTTTTGGCGTCTTTTGAAGGACTCTCTCTAGATTAAACAGAAACAAACCACCTGCAGCCCACACGGTTGTGGTGTTCCTTTTGGTCATTGCCCTGCCCTGGGCGGGCTTATATAGTGCGCGAAATACTCCTTACTATTTCTAAACATCCTCAACAGATTTTTTTAAGCTATATCCTCCCATTCTATAGAGTATAACTTAGAAGAATTTATTTATTGCAATAAGGCGATGGAATTAATGTGGAGAGATTTAAGATACCAAATCGGTAGTTTCATTGCGGTACGGCAGGATTTGCGTAACCCAGGGATGGACATTATATCGAACTTATGTTTTACATGTGGACAGAACTCACCTAGACGACAAGTCTATGCTTTTTGGGAAGGCATGTTCGGCAAGAGCACTACTGGTACACATGCACCCAAGAGACAGTACACTGCTTGGACGGAAATATATGCTATACGCTGCACATTGACTGCGAATGATTTTGTTACGAGGGGAGCTTACTTATTATCAAGCAGTGGGTGATCAAAATTCCAGAACCGGCACGAAGCCAAGGCTCGGGGTACTAACCTGGTTCACTAACCCATGCACACGCTGGTCTTGTGTACGCTCGCCCCATCAAGACTCATCTACCCTCTTATATTATGACGAGTGATGACTCCACTGATCTGAACTCAGCACTTGGCCCATAATACAGGCTGCTCGACAAGCCTGAAAGGGAAGACGCAAAGGCAATAGGTCAAATAGTAAAGCGGGTTGAGAGGCGTTTTGGAGGAGAGTCTCTTGATCGGTATGCCCAGATAGCACGCACTCACTGCATCACGTTCAAACAGGCGATGAGACCGCCCGTCGTCTCCCCCTGAATCGCGTACTCTTTTCGTCAAGTATGTTCTCCTCGCAAGCCAAGCAAAGCCTCTCGAACCTATTCAGCCTCTTACAAACATCGGTATACACATTGTCAGCATGCTCCTCCACATTCTCCATGATGCCTTCTACGTTCTGCTTGAATTCGTCGAGCTTGGAATCGAACATGCGCTGTAAATCGGCGAGATGGTCTTCTTTGACCATGTTGATGTCAAGCTTATAGTCGTCCAAGTCCTCGTGGAATTCGACGTCAGCGGTGTCGCGTAAGTATGTTACGTGATCAATGGTATCTGTGTGCATTTTCTGAAGTTGAGCTTTGGCCTGGGCGACCACATGCGCGCTTATGAGAGTGTGGAGCGGTTTCGGTTCGGAGTGTAGAGATGGGGAAGATTGAGACGGTGACGGGGACAGGGATGATGGAGGGACGGCGAACAGACGCACAAGCACATCCGGCAGGATCAACCCTAGAGTTTGTGGAAGTATGGCCTCTACGGCATTTTTGATGGCTTCTTGCAAATCGGGTATTTGTTGGACAGGTGAGAGCAAAGGCTTCGGACTAGGTGTCGATGCGGTGGTGGCCTTCTCGGTTGGTGAGGGAGCGAGGAAGGGCCCGGGGGAAAGTTGCACACGTTTTGCGGGCGGAAGCGACTCAGGCGTTGGGGTTGTCACGACTAGGTAATGCGTGTTAGGTATGGGCTAGAGAGCATACACAAGTCACGAAAGAACTTACGTTGCCTTGGACGCTTGTTGGACGCTTCAGCGTACGAAGGTAAGGTTTCAGATACAATACCTTCAGTCGGACTGAAGGCTACCAAATCTGCTTGCCTGTATAAATTTGCATCGCCGCCAAGTGCTAGGATGCCCGTGAACTGTTCTACGTGGCGGATGAGGTGCTGGAACTGTGTACGTCTGTTCTGGTGCACCCAGTTATAGTCAAACAGTATGTGTACCTCAGGTGCTCTGGCGAGGTCTACCAACCGTTGAAAGTGGGGACCGAAGCCATGATTGCGTGCTTCTCTTACAAAAGACGGATCGCACCGGACAGGGCAAAGACCCTTGAGCGACAGAGACAGCATTCCTAGTTTGGGGTTTCCCTGCCTTGTGATCTTTTCCAGCTGTGATTGTGCAAGGGAAATGTTCTCAAGTTTGAAAGATGTCGCGCCGGGTACCAGATTGTCAGCATCATAAAGGAGGGTAAAAGATTGCTCGTCTTCAAGGCCATGGATGGGTATTGAGAATCGGAGAGATACAGTGGCCTGCTGGCGGGCCTCAAACTGCTGAATGACCAGACAACATGACGCCAGTAGATCAGCATTAAACACAGCACAAGCCAGAGCAGGTATACCGCCTTTGCGCACTAGGTCGCAGGCCATGACTGATAAATTCGTCTACCTAAATAGTTCAATCAAACTTACAAAAGTGAAAACCCCTCTTGCCACAATCTCGGGGCAAGAGGAACCCACCCACCCGGGCTTTTGTCGCGTCGGTCACAAAGAGCAGCCCTGACTCTATCCCGTAACCAGCACCCAGCCACCTCGTGAGCCACCAGCCACGCCGTGTCCACCTACCCGCGCCTGCGTGAGAACCACCCCGATGACACGCCAATGGCCAGCGCGTAGATTTTGAGGCCAACAACGCTGAACGCACCGCAATGCAAAGGCCTTGTGAAATTCGCAAGGATGATGGACTGAGGCAAGGCGACAGTTAGGCAAAGAGGGTCATGGACAAGTGGGTTGACGAGGGAGATGAGGCGGCCGTAGGATCGGCCGTGTGTCGCGCGTATGGAAGATATGTATCGCGAGAACCGAGGGTAGGTAGCGAGGGCGCAATGATGGAAAAGGTTGAAATGTCGGTGGCGAGGGAAAGGTGGAGAGTGAGGGTAGAGGGACCAAACTAAGTAGAATCATGTACCATGTGGCCCGTGCGTGATCAGTGGCGCGCGTCGCGTAGCCCCGGCACGCGCCACACATCTATTTCACTCCACACCTTTCACCTAGAATCTGATCACTGCACCAAAAATTAAATTGTCGTCAGATATCAACCAAAAGCGTATTTAGGCAGCTATCCAATAATGCACGTGCTTGCTTGAAAGGATTTACCGTTGCATCCGTGCCACTACCTATATTTGTACTCATCATTAAAATCATCTTCAGACTAGTCTAGTCGTCTTCCTGGGAAGGAAAGTGAGATGGAAGCATGCCAACCAGTGCTCCAATTAATTCATTCTAGTTCTTTAATCTTTAATCCAGCCGCACAGATCCATCTTACCCAGCGTCTAGCCATTATCACCGCGCCGAAGATTAGAGTAAATAGTATGAGCCCTAGCATGATGATAGAGTGGGGGACGAGTTTTTCGGAGTAAAAGAAGGCAAAGGGGATTGAGAACACGAAGTTGAAGAGTTTGGCTGCAGTAGAGGATGTCAGCGAGCAGGTCAAGGTGCTAGCGCCGAGCAGAAATATCATGGGGTAGTATATTACTGTTGCTGAGGAGAGTTCGGTGTAAAAGAGAGATAACGATAGACTTCAGAACGATCCTTCGTCATTGGTACAGCTGCACAAGCGAATAATGGTGATAACGGATGTTGAACATGAAAAGTGGAAGATACCCTCCCGAATCTCCCACGGCCGAATCTTCCTCACTACATCTGCTCCACGCCGGTAAATAACAAAAACCTGATTTATAAGTTCTTTTTAATATTACAATGCGTATTTCCTTTCCAATCATTGAATCGCTCCTGAAAAAAGCGCTCGTACAAACCGTGTCCATTCGCGCCCTCAAACGTGGTGATATCAGAACTGTACGAGCCATCGGAGGTAATCAATGATATTTCAAGTATGGATATCGACTGAGGGATAGATCATACAGCGAGAGCTAACATCAGGAAGGACTGCAGCAGCGCTCAAGAAGGCGCAGCGAGGAGGGCAGTGGTGGCGATAGCGAAGGTCTTCATTGCTGTGATTGATAAGAATGAATTTATGTGAAGAATGTGCCTGCTGTAGCGGAATTGTAAGATGAGAGTAGAATCTAGTGCAAAAGTGAGGCTGGTGGATGATAGAATGAAGGGAGGAATTCGATCACCTTTATATACAACAAAGCTAGTATAGAGTCTTTCTCCTAGAGTATATCTATTTTAATATTCTGAGCACCATAGAACATCCACGGAGTGATGCTATACCAGGTAATAACCCGTATAGTCCACTCCGCCACAACAGACGACACTTAAGGCAGGTGGAGGATTTCGCCAATTTCGCAGCCAAGGGCCACACCGACAAATCAACAGAAATAAAAGTATAATTGCATGGAACCTCAATGTTGTGACCTGCCCTTCAAATACAGTGTGCCTAACCAGGGGCAAAAGCAGACAGAAGGCGAAACACATGTGCATATATCTTGTTTCAGGGAGAAAACCTCACGAAAAGACAATATTGAGTTGAGGTTGAGTGTGGCGGTATTGAACTTTGACCATTCATTGCAATCTAGGTTACACCCCGAGTTATGGCTCTGTTACTACTAGAGATCCTAGTAAATTTCTCAGATTGTCTAAGTGCTGATATAAAATATGATACTGTACTCGGGATAAAGGGGACTGAGTAGATCGGATGAATTTGAGATGGTGAAGTGGAGGCGAAGATGATTGGACGCTGATCTCCATGCCGAGCTTCCAGCGAGCTGAGCCTTACGTGTAAGCACTCTTACAGGTTCGCAGGCTCACCGGAACTGGTTCATAGGGAGCGCTATTGGCGACCATTTATTATTTTGCTACTACACTATTGCAAGCTATTGGCCGACATTTTGCAGTGTCGCGCGAGCGTTTCTCAAAGCAACGGTATCTTGCAAGTGCAATAAAGCCGAAATATATGTTAGGTATCTGCTCGGCCCCATGTGCTACCTTGTGCTAGAGCATATTCTTCATGTTCTGCATATCATTTATTGCCATACATTATTAATGAACACAGTTTTTCGAGGAAGACTGCACTTATGCTCTGAAATTTTGTTAGACCTTTTGAGGAATACCACAATCCGAGGTCGACTATCTTGGTTGAGAATTGTCTTAACACAATACCTCCAGCGCCAATACTTATTTGTTGTTGAAGATAAACTTCACTGGTCATCTGGAATGGGCTACTACATTTACAAATCATTCGATCTCGAGCGACCGGGTTTGCGATTAGTACAACTCATAGCAGGCACGGATCTCATCATCAGTTGCGAGCTCATCCAGGCTTATCTCGATGGTGAAGGTCTTATAGAATATGAGGCTGTATCCTATACATGGGGTGCTAATAAGAAATCTGGAAGGCCTCTATTAGTCACCGAGAACCTTTGCATAGCACTTCGGTATCTTCGTACTTCGAATATCGACTAAATACTTTGGGTTGATGCCGTATCGATCAATCCGACACTACAGAGGGCAGACACCAGGTGAGGCACATGGGCAACATACATTCCTAGGCTGAAAGAGTAATATTCTGGCTTGGTACATCGACTAATGATACATATGTTTTCTTAGAGTCCTTGAAGGAACCAGAGCGAAAAGGTAGTCGAGTGGCATTCAATGACTGGAAATCATCCTACAAAGGGTGGTTAGATCTTTGGATACCGTTACAACACGACCTCGGACTTCGATATTGGAATCTGGCAGCGCGACAAAGCATAGGCTTAAAGCATCTCCTCTCGAGCTCCTGGTTTACAAGAATATGGATTGTGCAGGAAGCTGCAAATGCCAAAATGGGGATGGCTTTGTTACGGTACTAAATTTGTCTCTGTAAGAATGTTCGCCCTCTCTCTAATTCTCATGGCTGAACCTCAAAGCCTCACTGTTAAGCTATCTTGGATACTATGCCCGAACCTTCACGAAAACATCCTTGGTGGAGCCAAAAGGGAGACTTGCATACTCTTCTACACAAGTTCAAGTATAGCGGGGCGGGTGATTCACGAGATATGATATGCGCCTTACTTAGGATATGCTCCGACTCTACAAACGATGAAAGAATACGTCCGATTTATGGAAAGAGCATATCTGAGGCTGTCAAAGATACTGTATCATTCCTGTTTAGTGTGGTAAACTGTACCTATCAAGCAACTCCGGAAATCTCGAATGACTCTCTTGATCTGAATATAGAACTGCTACTAGGTATACTATATTTTTCAATAATTTCGAATCCAAATACTTTTCCTCATATATAGTTCGTTAACAATAACGTAGAACTTATACTATATAAAGTCAGTTACTTTCTGTAAGTAGTAAATTTCTCTTAGGAATTAGCTAGCCTACTATTGTGGTACTAGAATGGAGCTGTGTGTTCTGAGCTAGGATATGCTGGGCGAGCACGCCAAACATCGTTGCTGAGTCAACCAAAATGGCCGGCATCTGGGCTGCAATGCACTCTTGTAGCAGCTACAACCAACACCATGATGCACTGTAACATACGGCTATGTCTATATCCCAGGCACACATAATACAGCATCGCAAGATCACGCCGCCTACCGACAAAAAGCGGTTTCCCCAAGTTCATCGAGTTCTTGCGCTCTTCAAAGAGATCCGGGCTGGAAGACACGTCAAGCGAGGCCCGTGGACAGAGTTTCAGCTTGCAGACGGGGAATACAGGGAGATTGAGCGTCGGCTGGATCAGGACGAGGAGCTGTCGGGATATGTGAAAGACAAGATACGGTGGGTGTGCTCTTGACACAACAAGCATGGTGGCTAACAACGGAGATGCGCAGATATGGCTATAACGAAGAAAGGCGTTAGCTCGTTGTTCGCATGCCGACAGGAGTGCACGAAGTCTTCATTGATAGAGTCGAGGATGCGATCCGAAGTCAGCTAAAGGCAATACGTAGCAGACCAGACAAGGCGGCCCACTTTGCGTTGAAAGTGCGCCCAGCCCGATCAACAGAGATAAAACTTCCAGTTGAAAACGCTCCACCCGGTAGGACGTCAAAATACGAGCCGGATGCCTCTTTCTGGCATGACGATGCCCGATACCCCGGGGTTATTATCGAAGTCGCATGTTCGCAGAAGAAACCGCGGCTGGCCCGACTAGCTGAAGACTATCTTCTAGACTCGGACGCAAATATACGAGTTGTTGTCGGCCTCGACATTGAATACGGCAAGAACAAGTCGAGCAAGGCGACATTGTCGGTGTGGCGAACCCGAGTATTCCGAACTACCGATGGAGACGAGTTACGCGTCGTTCAAGAAGTTGCAGACGAGGTATGCTATGCTATAACAGTAAGTTCACTTGTACCTGACAGTCTTACTAGGCGTTCCGTGACGACCGAGGAGATCCTACTGATCATCCAGGCCTGTGTCTCCACCTCAGCGACTTTGCCTACAAAGGACTAGTGCAAGATGAGATGGGAGACCAAGACCAAGTCTTGATTGTTTCTACTCAAGATCTCTGCCAATTCCTTGCTGCGGCGGAGGTCAAGGTACACCGGGAAGAATCACTTCGCAAGAACGTGATGGCTCCCGGAGTTAAGAAGAGGAAACGGTCGGTAACTCCACCAGAGGAGATTACCTCTGGCGATGAAGTGAAGCACGCTGAGCAGGAGGAGAAAGCAGCGAAGCGTGCAGCTGACCACGGCCCGGATTACAAAGACATATCGTAATTAAAAGCAAATGATCTTGATTGCCATTATTATTGTTTTAAATGCCCCAGCATTAGATCATGCCGACAAATATAGGCACGGCCTGTGTATTCTCCGTCGTGACATCAGGCCATCTCGTTTCTCATAATCTATTGTTAGCCAGCGAGTTTTTAGCAACCAGTACGTTGCTCATCACCCTCGTCATGGTCGGTCGGTATGTTGCTGCATTAGCAGTTGAATCAACCTCAATCTGCTCGCTGCGAAGCTCGACAGCTACCATCATAGACCAGGATGTAGAAAAGGAGATAGACGCAAAGCTACAACGGTATGGCGATGTCTTCCGAGATTCCCTGATTCGAAATACCGACTAATGGAACAGTCATTTCAAAGTCCTTCGAGATCGACGAATCTATGCTCACTGGTGAATCCCGGCCTATTGAGTAGTTTAAGGGCTCTCCCGTTATTGCCGGATCGATTAATGAATCTGAAGTTTTAAACGCTCGCCTCACCCGAATTCCCGGCGGCAACACCATTAGTATGATTGCTGGAATAGTAGACGAAGCGAAGTTGTCCAAGCCCAAAATATGGGAAATGCTGACCTGGTAGCAACTTACTTTGTACCTGTAGTAATCTCGTTGCTTTTATTTAGCCTGCGAGCTGGCCTTGCCACACAAAATCACGCTTCCCTCGCCGGCCCACTCTCCTCACTCCATCGTCTCTTTACTCTCGTCACCCCCCCTCCGCCTAATTGGTCGCTCGGACTGCATCCGTGAGGCATTTTCTCTCTCCTTGGCAATCGTTTAGCCGCTGCACCACCCGGCTCTCTCCAATTTTCCTGCTCCCCCTTTCACCGACCGATGGTGAGGGCGCTGCGTCCGTTTCCTGTGGTAAGCCCTGTCCAAGCATCTTCTCTTCGACGTTCAGTGAGTATCTCTGACCTGACTGGATTTTGGTCACGCTGCTCCCGTCACCTTTTCCATATCTGAGCAATGTTATGCAGCCTACTGCATCTCTTTTAGGATCGCTCTTGAACGGGTACCGATACTCTCTATCAAAGTTGCGGCCATTCCGTTCGGTTTCCCCCTTTTTGGGAACTCGACACCTCCCGTACCTCATCCTGGACATCCTTGACTCCTGCCGCGTCACAAACTATGCGTAACTGCAACAAAGCTATCTTGGGCGCCCCAATAGCGTCTCATCTGGACGCTTAACAAGATTACTAGGCCCACAGTCTCAGGGATTCAATTGGTCTTGGACCGTCGAAATGATTTTACAAACCCAGATTCACCGGAAATTTATGCCAGTTTAGCTATGGGCGTCGGTCAAGACATCTACTCGCCTAGGTTGCATCGTATATTATATTAGTTGAGCCTGGGTTCATCTATATAATGGTACTTTTGTATTTCAATATTATAAACAAGGAAAAATAAAAGGGTAGAGTAGGTATTTAGTTTAGCAGGGGTTTATTTAGATATCTATCTCTTTATATAGTTTAATCTATAATATAAGCTTAGTACTCATCTATTAGAGGTAAACTAAGCTTGAGAAAGTCGAGCGTAGATCCGAGTATAGAGCTTATAGTAGCATACTATACTCCTCGCAATAAAAGCTTAATACTACCAAATCACTGCACGAAGCGTAGTGGGCGGTGATAATAAACAAAAGAGAGTTGAGATCAGGAATATTCTCTACAAGCAGGGGTATCTTGCGAATATTACTTAAGGCATGCTTAAGATTACAGTACGAAATGAGCATAGTGGCTCGAGGATAATATAGACCCTGGGTGACCGACAACATATGCAATATATGTCGGTTGCGTTAGAATATAATGTCAAGGTGCTGCAGATCTTTTTGAAAAACTTTGATTCCAGGTCGATAATCACAAAAGAAGTACTTGTACAAGTAACAGGTTCATCAAGTTGCGGACAAGAATTCTGCAATTAGTCAGTGAGGCAAAGAAAGTAACGTAGGTAGCAAGCGAGTCGCGCACGCAAGCGAGTCGCGCACCCCACCAGCTCTGCGCACCTATTTGAGCGTACAACTCAACAACGCAGTAGAGTAGCGTAGATATATTGATATATTAAATTAAGCAGTATCTACTGCATCATTTTACACGTACGTGAGTTGTGCCCAGTCCCTCTGCACCTCTTGCAGCGCGCGCGAGCCCGGCGACTCAGGCCCGACCTCTCTCCATCTTGACGCTGTTCATTGACTTGACGCTGCACAGCCTCTCTCTTAGCGAGTATATCCTCTCCTTGTCCCTTTGTTAAGACTCCTTGCTTCTGAATCTACTTCTTTTTTCGTGATTTACGCTTGCTGGCTGCCTTATAGGCTCTTTTAAGACTAGAGATCTAATCGCACATTAACTTAGCTGACAGTATTATTTTATGAGCTCCCTTTTTGAGTTGATTGATTGCGTCAATAATCGACGCTGGCGACGAGCTCTTGTGCCGGCATACGCGCTCACGTACGTTACTCGGCGTACAAGCTACCTAGGGAGCCTCTGGTAGAGCTAGAGTAGCTGGAGTAGGCGTACGTAGCTCTTGTACGCTGCACCAGCTCAAACCAGCTACTTATAGTAGCCAGGTCCTTACATAAGGC
>JALNQK010000211.1:0-40738 GCA_028458525.1 Ophiosphaerella herpotricha
TAAACTAGTTCTAAATTTATTCTTAATTAGTTTAATATAATAGTATAAACTAACTTAATTCTAGTTTCTTTAATAGTCTAATCTAGTAATTTATAGAGAACTTATATTATAATTTAAATATATTATATATACTATAGTTATATAAATCTAAGTTTATAGTAAGTTATCTAAAGAATTATTATAAGGTATATTTTAAATTAGTTCTAGCTATATAGCTTATTAGCTATAAAGGCTAGTTATATAGTACTATAAAAAAGTACTTTATCTAAAAAGTACTTACTATAGTTAATATAGAGTATCTCTAGGAATTACTTAAGAACTAGTAGTATAGTTAAGAAGAGTTCTATAATATTATTAAGCTATAGTATTTATATATTAAGAAGTATAGTATATATTTAAATAATTACTTTATAACTTATTCTTAATTAATTTAGGTATTAATTATATATAAGGCTTAGGAGATATAGTAAAGTAGGGTTATAAAGTAGTATTTAATATTATTATCCTAGATAATATAGAGTATATACTATACTTTATACTACTTTTAACTAGAGAATATACCTATATACTTCTCCTTCTATAGCTCCTTAACTAAGACTACGTATAAGATATACTCTAGGTATTATAGCTAATCCTATATCCTAGGATTACTAGATATAAGAAAGTACTAAAATATATTCTAAATTAGTTCTAAAATAGTTCTAGCTAAGTTCTTTAAATTTAACTAACTCTTTATATATCTATACTAAAGGAACTATATATTAATTAAGTAGTTATATACTACTTTTACTAATAAAAACTATATTATATATTTAATTAACTATAAAAAGCTTACTTAGTTTCTATATAGAAGTAGTCTAGAAGGTATACTATTTAAATAGAAAATAAACTATAATAAGCTAATATTAGTATAAATTAACTCTAAATTAATTTTAAGTAGATTCTAACTATTTAATAAGTATTTATTTAGAAAGTTATACTATCTAATATTAGAGATATTATTATCTATTTCTATAATAAGTAAGCTAAAATCTTTACTACTTAGAATATATTTTAAGTTAATATATTATTTAAGTATTATTAAAGTAAATAGGTAGAGATTCTATTTACTATATTCCTAGTAAACTATAAAAAGAGTAAGTACTCTAGTATTTATATAATCTATTCTAAATTAATTCTAGTTATTATACTTAGCTAAATTATTATAAGTATATAGATAGCTAATATATATAAGTAAGCTTTTACTAAGTTCTTTTAGTTATATAGTAAGAGTATAAGAGCTCCTTTCTAGTAGTTATATATTTATAGTAATAGGCTAGTTAGTATTATAGTAGATATAGATATAAAATAGATTATAAGTATTATTATATTATAGCTCTACTCTACTACACTAAATAAACCTAAAAAAGTAGAAGAGTATTTAACTATATTAAATCCTAGAGTAGAATAGTATATATATATTATCTAAGGACTATCTTAGCCCTTAGCCTTTCTAGCTTAGTATACGCGCACTTGCGCTAGTACTATAACTATAGCCTATAGCCTATAGTTATAATAAATATATATAATATATTAAGAACTAGTTTAGAACTAATTTATATAATAGGTTTTAGGTAGTATATTATATTATAGCTCTACTCTACTATACTAAATAAACCTAAAAAAGTAGAAGAGTATTTAACTATATTAAATCCTAGAGTAGAATAGTATATATATATTACCTAAAGACTATCTTAGCTTTCTACCTTTCTAGCTTAGTATACGCGTACTTACGCTAGTACTATAACTATAGCCTATAGCTTATAGTTATAATATAGTACTTCTTTATACTTAATCTATAGTACTAACTATAGTAATATTAAGTAAGCTCTTATATATAGTTTTACTAGGTATACTTTCTCTAGAGTATTAATAGAGCTTACCTATAATTAGAGTATATAGAAGACTTAGTATAGGGCTATATAAGAGTACTCCTTACTATAAGTAGCTACTTAGAATATATAGAGCTCTATAACCTTCTAACTAGTATATATAATCTATTAAATTAGTTCTTAGTATATAAAGGTTATTAGCTAGGGTACCTATTAGCTAACTTACCTAGGTGCGTAGTAATTGCAATTAGAGTGTAACGCGAATAGGTATAGGTATTAGGTTAACTATTAATAGGACAAAGTATAATAATAATTCTAAATTGTAGATATTAAGAGTATATTACTCTAGGTTAAAGATTAGGATTAATAATACCCTTCTAATAAGGCGTATTATATTAACTATATACTATATTACTTTATACTTTATATTTACTAAAACTAGCAAAGTACTAAGTTAACTTTATACCTTATATTTACTAAGACTAGTAAAGTACTAAGTTAACTTTATACTTTGTATTTACTAAGACTAGCGAAGTACTAAGTTAGTTTTACGTGTCTAGATTATATTCTACATCGCTATCCTATCTAAGTCTCTCGGACTTGTAGTATAACAAGTTACTAGGTAACTTAGGTTCTATTAGTTCGAGAGTCTATATAAGGTTATAACCTATAACAAGTAGATTCTAATTTTATTCTAGTAAATACTATAGAATAATATATTAAAAACTAAGTTACTTATAAGTATAACTATATAATTATAGTAGGACTTAACTACTACTATAGTAGTATAAATAAGGCTATTTAGGATATACTTAAATCTTATTTAAATATAGTTAAGTAAGTAGTAAATAAGAGATATTATATAGGAATAAGGTATAAGCTATTATAAGGAATTAAAATATATATTAAGGAAAAGTTTTTCTTAATATACTCTAAACTAATTCTTATCTTTAATAGAGCTATATAAATAGATATATAGAATATAGAAGAATATTAAATATATAATACTTATAGGATTAGATATAGTTTATAGTAAATACTAAAACTAAGTACCTAGTTTTTTAATAATATAGCTAGGGAGTTAAGTATATATAATATAAACTAGTTCTTAATTAGTTTTAATAGTATTCTAGAGTAGAAGAAGTTATATAAGAGTAATATAATATCTAATAATAAAGAAGTATTAGAGAGCCTTAAAATATATAGTTTAAGTAGATACTATTAGCTATAGTATAGTAAAGTATTATAGTCCTAGTATATATTATATATAAAGTCCTACTAATCCTTACTATTTGTAATAGTTTGCTAGCTAAGGTACCTGTTAGTAGACTTACCTAGGTGCGCAGTAATTGCAGTTAGAGTGCAACGCGAATAGATGTAGGTGTTAGGTTAACTGTTAATAGGACGAAGTACAATAATAATTCTAAATTGCGGATATTAAGAGTATATTACTTTAGGTTAGGGATTGGGATTAATAATACTATCCTAATAATATATATCCTATTAACTATATACTCTATAGCTTTGTGCTTTGTATTTACTAAGAACTACAAAGTACTAAGTTAACTTTACACTTTGTATTTACTAAGAACTATAAAGTACTAAGTTAACTTCGCGCTTTGTATTTACTAAGAACTACAAATTGCTAAGTTACTTCTTACATATCTAAGTTATATTCTACGTTACTATCCTATATAAGTCCTTTAGACTTATAGCCTATTAGTATATTACTTCTTAGTAACTTAGGTTTAATTAGTTTAAATTTATGTATAGGGTTATAACCTATAATACTATCTCCCCCTCTATATTCTTTAGGGTTAGTATTATTCTATTCTAGTACTAAGTTATTAGCTTATCTAATCTATATAATTTCTTCTAGTATATTCCTTATACCTTCTTGTTCTACTATCTACAAACGTACTCTAGTTGCTTGTATTTATTAGAATAGTATAGAATTTATACCTTACCCTTACTATTTATCTAAGGGCCTTTGCTATATTAATTCCTAAAAGAATAGTAAGGCTTGTAAAGTATATATTAATACTAACGTATAGTATTGTTATTTAAATCTAGGGGTATCTATAGTAGAGTATATGTACTTAATTATAATTCTTGTATTTAGACTTATATCTTCTAGGGCGAGCTGTTAACTAGGCTTAAGAATAATTATCTACTTAGATTACTAAGGCTAAGGCTAAGCGTAAGCAGGTCCTTGTTTAGATAGCTAAAATCTCGAGTAAGCTAGTAAGGAACTAGGCTTATCTTACTTGTCTTTGTAAGTTAAAGGCGTATAACAATAAATAGTCTTCTACTTAATCCTATACTCTTAAGGCTAAGTTAGATATCTTAGAAGCTAAGGAGGTACGTTCGCCCTCTCCTTAAGAGTCTCTCTCTACTATTAGTACAACTTTTTCTAGTATCTCCCTATTTGTTCTATATAGTGTTCGTCCTCTAGGAGACTTTAATAAGTTTCTTAGTTTACTATAATATAAGTTACTTAACTCTAATTTTAGAAGTCCTTTAGTAACTTAGAGTAATTAAGGTTTTCTTCTAGTTCCTATATATATTCCTATAGTTTTCTGTTTTTGTCTACTCCTAACTATTTAACTAGGTAGTAGTTTTTTCTATTTTAGAGTTAATATCCTATAATTTCTTAGGCTTTATATTCTTCTTGTTTTTTATATGTATTAGCTTTGTAGACTATTAGTTTAGCGTTCTATAGTACCTTTTCTAGTAGTAAAATATAGAATATAAGGTATATTTTTATTCTCTTAGGTAGTTTTAATCTATATATAACTAGTATTACTTGTTTCTTAATTTTATATAGTCTGATCTTTATATAATCTAACTTTAAGCTTAGTCTTTTAGTTTTAATATTCTTTCTTTATAACTATACTTTTTCTCTCTCTCTAAATTAGAGTCCTTCTTTATATTTTTAATTGTAGTACCTTACTATCTATTTCCTTAGGAATTTAGTATCTTCTTTTAGTTATTTGTATATATCCTTAATTCTATCTATAATCTTTTATCTTTGTAGGTTCTATAATCCTTTATCCTATAGTATCTAATATATAGTTGGTTTAAATCTATAATTTACAAAGAATAGTAATATTCCTGTTGCTGTATTCTTTAAGCTATTATAGGCTAGTTGTACTATTAGTAGTAGTACTACCTAATTGTTTTAGTTGTAATTAAGGTAGTATCTTAGATATTGTTCGACTGTTTAGTTTATCTATTCTAATTATCTATCTGTCTATAGGTAGTATCCTATAGATATACTGTATTTAATTCCTAGTAAGGATATTATTGTATTCTATATACTAGATATAAATCTAATATCTCTATTAGTAATAATCTTGTCTAGCACTCTATATTATCCTATAACTAAGTCTATAACCTAGTATATAGCTTCTTTTATACTACTCTTTTCTTTGTATAGTTAGAAGTACGTGTACTTTATTAGTTTGTTAACTATTGTTAGAATACTATTATATTTAATTCTTAAGATTAGGTCTCTTAACTTTAGTAGTCTTATAATAAAATCTATTGTAATAACTCCCTATAGTTATCTTAGTACTTCTACTAGTTATAGTATCCTATATAGTGTATATCTATTATGTTTGTTCTTCTAGTATTCTATACAGTCTTTTAACACTTGTATTACTACTTATCTTGCCCTAGGTATATAGTAGTCTCTTAATAATCTTTCTAAGGTTTTTTCTATTTTCTAGTAGCTATATACTAGTAATTTGTAAAATTGTCTTACAAATTCTTGTTATATTTTAGCTAGTATATAGATTTATCTATATTCTATTTAGAATCTATTTTCTATTTCTTAGGTACTTAGATCCTTCTTAGTTTCTTCTTTGATCTACTAGTCCTATTTATTTCTTGTTATTTCTAGATTTGCGGCTACTTTAGGTTTATTTATTTCTAAGTATCCTTCTTTATTTTTAACTAGTATAGTTTCTTTAGCTTTAACTTCTTTTTGTAGGTTTAGTCTTCTACTTAGTACGTTTACAAATATATTTTCTAATCCTTTTGTATATATTATATTAAAGTTAAATATTGTAAGATACTCCTACTATCTAGTATATTGTTGTGTTAGGTCCTTGTTTGTTGTAAATCCTATTAGGTTCTTATAGTTAGTATAGATTCGTATCTTGTATTTAGCTCTCTATAGATATACTCTCTATTATTTAAGTACCTTGTATATTACTAGTATCTCTTTATTATAAATAGAGTAATTTATTTCTACTTCTATTATTTGTTTTAAAAAGTATTCTACTAGGTATTTATTTCCTATAGTTAGGTCTTCTTGTTGTAAGGCTATACTATATACTAAGTTCGATGCGTCTGTATTAACTATTAGTAGTAGTTCTAGGTTAAATATTCTTAGAACTAGGTCTTCTTTAAATTTCTCCTTTATAGCGTTAAATACCTTCTTATATTCTTCTATCTATTTAAAAGGTATATTCTTCTTTATTAGCCTTGTTAGTAGCTTTATAAGTTCTAACTATCTTATTATAAACTTTTAGTAGAAGTTCGCAAGTCCTTAGAACTATTAGATTTCTATAATATTCTTTAGTATTAGCTATCTAATTATAGCGTCTATCTTTGCTAGGTCGATCCTTAATCGTCCTAGTTTAATAATAAATCTTAGGAAATCTGTTTTCTTTATATAAAATTTGTATTTCCTTATCTTAAGAAATATTTAGTTTTCTACTAGGAGTTCTAGTATCTTGTATATATATTTTACGTAGTCTTCTTTATTCTTAGAGAATATTAGGATATTATCTAAGTATATAAATATAAAGATATCTAGGTATTCTTATAATATTGTATTAATCCTTTCTTAGAATGTAGCTAGTGTATTAGTTAATCTAAAAGGTATAACCTAGTATTTATACAATCTATATTATATTCTAAATGCTATTTTCTATTTATAACCTTTTACTATCTAGATTTAGTAGTAGGTGTTCTATATATTAAGTTTTGTAAAGATTTTAGCTTTACTTATCCTATCTTGTATCTTATCTATATAGGGTAAGGAGTATTAATTCTTGTTTATTATTGCGTTAGTTCTTCTAAAGTCTACGTAAAATCTTTTTTCTTTTATTCCTTTCTTATCTACAAAGAAGGTTTTATATACTACTAATAAACTTAATTATTGTATCTATTTATTTTAGAGTACTATTTTAATATACTCCTTTTTAATCCTTACTTTGTCTTCTATTTTTCGATAGACTAGGCTCTATCCTATAGTTTTACCTTCTTCTAGTTCTATCTTTAGGTCCTATAGTTTATACGTTAGTTAGTAGTTCTTAGGTTCTATTAGGAGTTCTTCCTATTTCTTATATTCCTTAGGGAACTTTCTTATATATCTTTCTATACTTACTTGTAATATATCTTGTTTGTATATAATTTCTCCTATTTTCTAATTAATTTAGGGGTTTATTATTTTTAACTATAGTATTCCTAATATTACGTCTTAGTACTTGTTAAGTTAGGTTATATCTATAATTAAATTGCGAATTTCTAGACTCTATACTTCTAGTATTAAAGGTTTAGTCTTAGTACTAACTAGTTCTTAGAATAGTAGTCCTTCTATTATACTTAATTATTGTAGGTATTTCTTTAGTACTTGTTATATACCTTGTTATTCTACAAACTTCTTTTATATAAAGTTTTAGGTAGCTCTACTATCTACTATAATTCTAATTTTCTTTTTTTAGTAATAACCCTCTATAGTTATATATAGTCCCTTTGTTCCTTAAAGTATCTCCTTCTTAGGCTAGTACTTTGTTTTAACTTTTTCTCCTACGTGTTTTAGGTATTTGTTTTGTATATATTTATACTAAGGCTTTCCTTGTACGTATTCTATAGATAATTTATATCCTAGTTCTAATACTAGGTATCCTTTTTAAGCTTTTACTAGTTACTATCTATAGACTTCTTCTCTTTTAATAACTTTTATAAGGTTTTAGTTATTACTTCTTTTTAGCTATACCTTGTTTCTATCCTTAAGTATCTTATATATTTAACAGCCTACTTCTATATAGGATACCTAAGCAATTTTATAGTATATAAAGTAATTTAATTATACTCTTATATTATCCCCTTCTTTATACTTGTCTTTCTCTAGCCTATCTTATACTAGGATATAGTACTTTACTAGTTTATTCTATATATAGGCGTCTTCTAGCTATTTTATTTTTTTTACTAATTAGGTTTATTCTTCTTATATAGGTATATCTCCTATAGCTACTATATTTATCTCTATCTAGCGTCTAAAGGACGTAATCTTTATTTCTTTTAAGAAGTATAACTTCTATTTATTGTATACTTCCTCTATTCCTAATATTAGTCCTTATCTTAATAGGAATCTCTTATCCTATACTAGTTTCTCTAGTTTAGAGTTTTCTTAGCCCTCTATACTAAAATCCTCTTAATTCTCTATACTAGAGCTCTCTCTCTCTAAGGTATCCTCTTAATCCTCTTTTATTATTTGTAACAGGGTTAGGAGTCCTACTCTATAGGTCTCTACCTCTAATCCCTTATCTTAATCTTTATAAGTTTCTTCTACCTATTCCTAGACTTATTCTTTTGTTACTACTATTCTATCTTGTTTTCTCTATAGAAACTATCCTACTCTTTGTTTTACGTAGATATATATTAGGTATATATCTTTGTAGTAGAATATCTAATATAACTCTTTATAGTTTTTTTAGCTAGCTACTACTTTCTCTTATAGTTCTTCTATATATTCTTTAGAGTTCTTTCCTATCTTGTTTATCTTAGACTATATCTCTTTCTTCTTTTTACTTTAGTAATCTTTTGCGAAGTAGCCTTTCTTTCTATAGTTATAATAGGTAAGGTCTTTTTTACCTTCTTTCTTCTTACTTCTACAATCTTTTACGTAGTATCCTTTCTTATTATAGTTATAATACTTAAAGTCTTTCTTTTTACCTTCTTTATTAGTATCTAGGATTATTAGGTCTCTTTAGTCTTAGGTGTTTCTTGTTTCTCTATATTAGTTCTTTCTCTATTCTTAGAGTTTATTGTTAACCTAGATTGCTTATACTTTTAGTACCTTAAGTATCTATACTCTCTCTATTTAGATTATTTTGTATTAGATTTTGCTTTTTAGTCTCTCTTTAAACCTTACTATTAGGGCTAGTTTGCCCTATTCTATATTTATAGATAGTTATTTAAATATAGATATATATTCTAGTACTCCTTTTATTTATCTTAGGCTTATAAGTTTTTCTTTAGCCTATCTTGTAATATTAGTATCTCTAAATACTACTTTAAGTCTTTTAACAAATTATTTGTAGTTACTAAATATTATTACTATTATTTCTTTTTACTATTTAGGTATATTAAGCCTATAGTCTAACTAATATAAGTTAAACTACTTTATTACTTTGTCTTTAAGGTATATTCTTATATATATAACTTTCTTTTCTTCTATATTAAAGTATTCTACTTGTACGTCTAGATATAGTATTGCTACTACTAGGAAGGGTTGTAGATTCTTCCTTTCTCTATTAAACTTCTTAAGTTCTAGTATCTTAGGTAGCTTCTTTATTACGCTTGTTCTTAGGCAGCCTATAATACCTTTAATTCTTTCTTAATCTTTAGCTATAGCTCTTACCTAGGTTTTGTTCTAGTTAATATAACTCTTTAGTTTATTATTTTATTTAAGGAGATTTTTAATTACTATCTTTATTTGTTTTCTATCTTTATAAAGACTTCTTAGGATTTCCCTAATATTTTTAAAGTCTATATTATCTAACTTATATATCTTAAGGGGTCTTTTTCCTATAGATATAGCTATTGTTGTTGCGTAGCTTAGACTGTGCGCAGCTTATACTTTGCTCTCTAAAGTAAAGATTGTTAAAGTATAATAGTTTACTAGCTAAGGTACCTATTAGTAGACTTACCTAGGTGCGTAGTAATTGTAGTTAGAGTATAATGCGAATAGATGTAGGTATTAGGTTAACTGTTAATAGGATAAAGTATAATAATAATTCTAAATTATAGATATTAAGAGTATATTACTCTAGGTTAGGGATTAGGATTAACGATACTATCCTAATAATATATATCCTATTAACTATATACCCTATAGCTTTGTACTTCGTGTTTGCTAAGAACTACGAAGTACTAAGTTAACTTCGCGCTTTGTATTTGCTAAGAACTACAAAGTACTAAGTTAACTTCGCGCTTTGTATTTGCTAAAAACTATAAATTACTAAGTTACTTCTTACGTGTCTAAGTTATATTCTACGTTACTATCCTATACAAGTCCTTTAGACTTATAGCCTATTAGTATATTACTTCTTAGTAACTTAGGTTTAATTGGTTTAAATTTATGTATAGGGTTGTAACCCGTAACACTATTATATAAGTTACTAGCCTAAACTTTACTTCTACTAGTAAATAGTTTAGAAATTAATTTATAACTAGTTCTTTATATAACTTAGATTACTATATATATATATTAAAAGATAATAAGGTAAGGTTTAGACTATAGAAAGAGAGGGCTATACTAAAGTATAAGAAGTAACTATTTTATATTAAATAAGCTAAGGTAAACTAGAGATTAAGTAAATATAAGTTCTAGTTAGAGATTAGTACTAGAAATACTTTTAGAATTAGTTAAGTATATATTTTAACTAGGGTCTAGTATAGTATATACTCTATATACTAGTATAGTATTAAAAACTCTTTAAAGAAGTATTATATTAAAACTAAAATATATATATTTCTTTAATAACTCTAGTATCCTTTATTATAATAGGTAGTAAGATACTCCTTATAAATATATATTCTATCTAATATATTTTAAATTAATTCCTAATATATTCTAGTACGTATATAAAGAATATACCTTACTTCTTATACTTTTTCTTAAATTAATAGAGTTTATATTAAAAGATAAAGAAGGCTACTTTATTATATACTTAGGTAAGCTCTTCTATTAAGCTATCTTTAATAATATAGTAGGACTTTATAGTATAAGTTATTCTACTTAATACTTAAATAAGTTCTAAAATTATTTAGTATAAGTTCTAAGTATATAGTATACTTATATATTATATATATAAAAGATATCTAGAATACTTAATTTTACTTATCTCTACTAAGTAGTTATTACTTTAATAGGTATAGTAATTAATTATATACTTTTACTAGATTATAGAGTACTACTACTAAGTAAAATTAATTATAAATAAATTACTAATTTATTCTTCTACTAAACTATAATAAGAAAGAGTAAATAGAGTTTTAGAACTAGTAATTAAAAAGAGTAATATAGTAGTTATAGCTTTAGTACTAGAGCTATAGTTATAGTAGTACTAAGAGTAAGAGCTAGAAAGCTAACTATAGTAACTAATAGTATTTATACTTAAGTTAGATAGTACTTAAATAGTAGATCTTTTAGTTTCTATAGATAAAGATATAAATTTATTTAGAACTAGATCTAAATTAATTCTACTAAGCTAATACTAAACTTTTATACTATCTATTATTTATTTACCTTTACTATATTACTATATATTAAATAAAAAGAAGAGGTAAAAAAAAAGCTATATTAACTTTAAGTAGAGCTACTATAGTCTAGTATTATAAAGGATATCTATACTATATAAAGATTATAAAAAGAAGTTATAAAATATATATTTACTTATAGAGCTATATATTAATAGGAAATACTTTTAAAATTAAAAGAGTAAAGACTTTATTAAGTTATAAATTAATTTAGAATTCTATTCTAAATTATTTTAGAATTATATTTAGTTATATTATACTAGTAGGAATTAATTAAAACCTAGTTTAAAAATAATTTAATTTGTTACGTTATAGCTCTACTCTACTATACTAAATAAACTTAAAAAAGTAGAAAAGTATTTAACTATATTAAATACTAGAGTAGAATAGTATATATATATTATCTAAGAACTCTCTTAGCTCTTAGCCTTTTTAGCTAAGTATATATATACTTATACTATAGCTATAGCCTATAGCTTATAGTTATAATATAATTATAAGATATAAGAAAAGAGTTCCTTTTAGTAAGAGTAGACTTAGTTATACTATTATTATTATTATCTTTATTTTTTTCTTTATTACTAGAAAACTTAACCTATAGGTCTTTATTCTTATAGGTATATTTACTCTAACTAAAGAAATAAGCTAGAATTTATTAAAAACTAGTTTAGAACTAGTTTTACTATAAGTAAACTTACTAGTAATATTTAGGTTATACTTAAGTATATATAATCTATATAGTAGATCCCTACTAAATCTATAAACCTAGTTAGTTATTTTATAAAAATCTATCTATAGTAGTTAACTAGAATTAATTTAGAAATAATTTATAATTAGTTCTACTTATACTATATATAGTCTAGATAATAAGCTAGAGAAAAAGCTAGAAGTAAGTAACTACTTACTACTATATTAGTAAAAAGTAAGTAAAGGCCTTATACTACTATATAATTTAACTATACTAAACTAGAACTTTTTTAGAATTAATTTAAAGTAAGTTTAATTAAACTTACTTAGTACTTAGTAGATTATATATTTTAGAAAAATACTAATACTATAATTAGATAGAGTAAGCCTAGTAGTATACCTATACTATTACTTTAGATAGTTTTTTAGCCTACTAATATAAGTAAAGTATCTCTATTAAACCTTAGTATAAATAGGTTTTAAATATATTTAGAAATAGTTCCTACTCTATAAAGTATACTACCTCCTAAATTCTTATAATATTTAACTTTACTTAAATTTATAATTAAGTAGCTAGTAGTAAAGTTAGTATCTTATATAGTAATACCTATAGGTAAAGTATTTAAGGTATAATAAGCTTTATAACTTACTTAAAACTATATTAGAATTAATTTAGAATAGATTTAACTCTCTTATATTACTATATATTAGCTACTTATTATTATATATAGTATCTTGTATTTTAATATTTTAGTTAAACAAATTTTAAATGTATTGTTAATTAATTTAATAATTTTGCTTATTACCTAAGACAACACCCTATCGCGCCAAAACCTCGGCGCCTTGGCATGCCACCTCTCGGCACACCCTTGGTCAGGTGGGTTGCATCCTGAACATTCCACGCGTCGCGTTGTATGATGTCATCATCGCCCCCTCTTATCTATGCCTGACACCTTTGTCCTTTCCATACCTCTTTTAATTCGCCCTTGAGAAATTTCCAGGTGTATTCAAATTCAAAAGTCACCGAGTTGTACACTGCAGGGTTTGCTACCGATTTTACACTATCAAGATGACAAAGCGCACTTCCGATCAGTTCATGGCAATGGATGACGATGAGCTCGATTATGAGATTGAGAACTCTCCTGTCACGGAAAATTGCGATCAGATTCGGTAGGCTGATAGTTTTCTTTACCGTTCAAGTGACTTTCTTCCTCTATTTGTGACTATTATCGCACTATGACTCGTGTGCATCCCGTGCACATATTTGGACATACGCCCGGACTATCTACAGTATATCTCTGACTTTCGCACAGTCGCAAGATCCGTGCCCTCGTTGACAATGGCGATATGGGGGTTGGGGAGTTCCAAAAGGCGGTCCATGTAACTTCAAATGGTTACAGTCGTTTTATGAGCCAGAATGGACCCGATAAAGGCTCTGGTTCCCACGTCTATACAGCAGCGTGGGCTTTCTTCAAGAAGCGCGAACTGCGCGGCATCAAAACTACCCCAAACAAGAAGGCAAAGAAAGATGCCGATGGGGGAAAGAATGCTCTGCCTGACGTGAAGGATATTGAGCTTGATGGCGAAAAGGATGATGCAGTGCCGGTCTTTGGTACGGCGTTATTAATTCTTGAAAGCACTCCATGTTAACGACGGCAAGATACATGTGACGAGGTCCGCCGCAAGATCAACGCGCATCTCAAAAAGCCCGGCGTGGTACAAGCTGCTTTCCTTCGCGAAGTATCGGCGTCCTTCCACAAGAATCCCACCAAGCTCACTTCAAGAACACTGTCGACCTTCCGCTCTAAGAAAGGGGCGTATGAAGGTAACACCTCAGGCATGTTCTATGGAGCATACGTGTACTTTGAGAAGCTGAGGATTGCAGAGAAGAAGCCCAAGAGCAAGAAGAGATTGGAGATGGAAGAAATTCATGGCCGCAACGGCGGCATTGACACGAAAGAGAGGCAAGATTGGATGTTCTGCCTTGGTAACGAACGCCCATCCATCGATGCGTATGGAAGAATGAGTATCAACAAGATCAGGTGATTAAAGCTGGGGCTGTTTTGCTATCGCTGCTTTGACCCTTCATCTTGTTGCTTGTGGGCATGGCGTTGGCTCATATTGTATCCTTTTTCCTTTTTCCTTCCCCTCCCTTGAACATGGAGCATGGGGGGATAGTGCTTCTATTTTTTGCAAAGGTGGGCTTCTCCGTGTTATGATCATGTCTGTTTATCTGTTTGATATTGGTTGTATAATTTACATGCCACGTCTGCCGCGGTGTCTCGCTTTTTCGACACGAATGAAGTTATGCATCCAACGCCCTGAACACCGATGCTGAAGATATATGCCAGCCGTTTGATTACCTGTAGGTTTGCCAAAACTCATAACGAAGCTGCTGCTTCGATAGCCCCTGCTAGCTTGAATGTCTTTGGACTCGTAATGACAACCTCAACGGGATATTTCCATTCCATCCATTTCGCCCATCCTAATCGTATGTCAGCATTCAGGACTATTCACCAGTCTTCAGGTGCCGCACCCCAGTATGCACATTTCCTGCCGAAGTATTTTCCAATATATGGCACCAAGACCATGGTCAGAAGCAGCTCTAGTTGCTGCAAGGATTCTCGCCATTCCCTTTCTGCGTCTGAAATGTATTCCTCTTCATCCGCTGACGAGACGGTGGAGGAGGAGGGCAGCGAATCGATCTCGTCGGCGTCGGAAGAGCTCATGGGGGGCTCGATGAAGCTCTCGCTATTGCTCAAAGACATGGTCCAATTTGTTGCAGTGCGATCGAGGCAGCGCGTTACCGTGCGTGCATGGATGACTGATGAGAGCGATCTATCCAGAAGAAGCGTGCATGTTCGTTCCTGGCGGTGATGCGCAAGCAGTGGGGATTGGGGGCAGCCAATAACAGAGGGTGGGGCTTAGCCCAGGTGTCACGTGAGTGGCTGTGGAGTCTGGGCATCGCAACAGCGGTCGGAGTCACCACATGCAACAAAAAGAAGTTCGTTTCTGCTCCGTTGCCTAGACTCGCCACCACCACTCCACACCCTTCTGAGACGAATACACCAATTTTGAGACACGCCAGTCTCTCCCTCGGGCAACGAATATCCACACCACCGCAATCATGGCTGATTCTGTGCGTCATTCCGAACCCCACCACGACTTGATTGACCACGACACTAACACGACAAAACCATAGCCCGAGTCTGCCGACCGCAAGCCACGCAAATCCGTCGCATTTTCGGAAGGCGCCACAATTGTTGATAGCGACGGCCAAGTGACTGAATCCAAAGAAATGAACGGCGGTAAGTCAACGGCAGAGAGCCATTCTAGTAAGCCCTCTACCCCGCCGACGGGTCAGGATGCCTGCACATGCAACAGGGAGCCTAGGCTGACGGCTGAGATTACAGGCGATGCAGATAAAGAGGTTGAGGAGGTCGCTGACATGTTCGCCGACCTCGCAAAGAAAAAGAAGAAGAAGAAGTCATCCAAGAAGGAGGAAGGCGATGACGATGCTGGCGAGGATGACTTTGCCGCGTTGAAGAAAAAGAAAAAGTCTAGCAAGAAGAAGGTCGAGGATGACTTCGAAGCCAAGCTCGCAGCAGCGGGAGGTGACAAGGCCGATGGCGAAGGCGAAGCAGCCGCCGCCGAACCCGAGGTCCAAGAAGGCGACATGATCAAGGGTACCGGCATCTGGCAGCACGATGCGACGACTCCCATCTCGTACAACCTTCTCCTCAGCCGATTCTTCACACTCCTCCACTCGCAACATCCCGACCTTGCCAGCACCGGCACGCGCAGCTACAAGATCCCGCCACCTCAGTGTCTACGTGAAGGCAACAAGAAGACTATATTTGCCAACATTGCTGAAATCTGCAAGAGGATGAAGCGTACCGAGGAGCACGTCACACAATTCTTGTTCGCCGAATTGGGTACCAGTGGTTCCGTGGCCGGCGACCGCAGGCTGGTTATCAAGGGTCGTTTCCAGCAGAAGCAAATCGAGAACGTGCTCAGGCGGTACATTGTCGAATACGTCACTTGCAAGACGTGCCGTTCGCCAGATACAGAGTAAGCCTATCCACTCTAAAAAGTGCTCTTCTTTGCTGACATGTCATACAGTCTCTCCAAGGGTGAAAACCGTCTCAATTTCGTCACCTGCAACAGCTGCGGATCCAGGCGTTCCGTCCAGGCTATCAAGACCGGTTTCTCTGCCCAAATCGGCAAGCGGAGAAGGCAGGTTGGTTAGGAAACTTTCGTTATATACTTCACGATATTCATGGTGCACCTGGTGCATACACCTGCGCGGCATGGCAGAGCCGGATGTTTCTATCAAAAGATGGGTCGGGATGGGTTCTTATGGCTAGGGTGATGCGGTATTGGGTCATGTACATTCTAGAGATCAATGGATGAAGGGAGTTGTGCGCCTCTATTCCTCTTCTCCATTTAACCATGCACTTAGGGAAACCAGGCCCTTCCAAGCACCAGCTAGTGTTCTTGGTGACTGAACCAAAATACAGTCTTTATGAGCAGCATCGTATGTATTTCTATTGTGGGGCTTACAATGAACACCTGTAAACTCCAGAGTCGGCAGCACATTGGCAAGGTGTAAATACACGTGGCGTGGGCGTTGGCGCTGACCTCCCTCTGCAAGCGCCTGCCTGGACCCTGACTTGGAGCGGGTCACAACATTCTGTACTGTGCTGCACATGCATATTTTCCGCACTTGGAGCAGCAGGCATGTGCTTATGTGTTGCCGCTACCAGTATGCCGTGTGAGGTTGGCGCCCGGGCCCAAGAAATTGAGGTGCGGTATGATTCGGCGGCTCGAGATCCCCACTAGCCAGCCAGCAGCCCAGCAGCTCTACCCAGTGAGGCTGAGCAGCTTGACGCGAACCGCTTGCTGGCGGTTATATGGTCGCTGTGGCCTTCTGACCACCTTATTACTCTCCTTTCTTCCCTTCTGTACCTAATTGCCGGTTTGCGCTGGCCACATTCAACGTCGTCACGTGAGCATGTCTGGATATCAAGGAACATCCCCTCCCCCCGGCGGCAACTTTTATCCTCGTGAGTGCTATGGACACAAGGTGCAAGGGCATTGGCTGACTGGGAGCAGCGCCGCCGGAGAAAGGTGGATATGGTACGTCCCCATCCGAAGCATGCCAACCCCTCCACTAACACCCACGCGACAGACGCCCCACCAGGCCAACAGCAATACTTTGCGCCTCCAGCAGGCGGCCCCTCGTACCCTCTTCCTCCGTCCTCTCCCCCCGCCCATCAGCAGCAGCAAAACTACCCCCCTCCCCCGGGCGGAGCGCCGCCGCAGTACCCGCCGCCGCCAGAACAGCAGCAGCAGCAACAACACTTCCCACCGCCTAGTGGCGCGCCTGCACAGCACCAGCCAGCTCCCCAGGCGCAACAGCCATCCGCTGCGTATGGCGCGCCCAGCGGCGCGGACCCACGAGCTGTAGGACACCCTGGCATGCCACAACAGCAGGTTCAGCAGACAGCAGCCCCTTCGCAACCGCAATTTGTCGGTGCAGGATCGCAGTCAAATGCTGGAACAGATGATGTGGGCACTTTCAATGGAGGGAGCTATCGCGTGAGCCATCGCGACACAAACACCATATTGACCGTGCAGCTGGCAATTGGTTGTCCTTTCACCGCCAAGCCTGGTGAGTGTTGGATCCTTCTACTCCTACCTCCTACTCAACAGTGACAAAATTGAACCCGAACGGGTATTCGAGCAAATAGAAGCAATGCTAACTTTCTCCCAGGCGCCATGATCGCCATGTCCCCAACCATGACCCTAAAAGGCCAAATGAAATTCTCTATCAAGAAAGCCCTCATTGGCGGCGACATGACCAAATCATCCTACACCGGCCCTGGCGAACTCCTCCTCGCCCCTTCATCCATCGGCGACATCACTATCATCAAGCTCGGCGGCCGTGAGCAATGGAGTGTCGGTAAAGACGCATTCCTGGCCTGCACACAAGGCATTGTAACCGAATACAAGAACCAGGGTATCGGCAAAGCCATGTTCAGTGGCGAAGGCCTTTTTGTCTACAAAATCTCCGGACAAGGAATTTTGTGGTGTACCAGTTTTGGGGCTATCATCAGGAAAGATGTAAGTCATTGCGTAACTACTTAACCTGCTGTGTATATTCTAACCATTTCCCTTCTCACAGCTTCAAAAAGACGAAAAGTATATCATCGACAATGGCCATCTTGTCGCTTGGAACTGCAAATATATCCTCGAGCGCGTTGCATCAGGTGGCATTCTATCCAATATCCATTCTGGAGAGGGTTTGGTGTGTAAGTTTACCGGTCCAGGAACTGTCTTCATGCAGACGAGAAATCCGCAAGCGTTCTCGGCCTGGTTGACTGCGAATTCGCAGGGTGCGATGTAGACTTCAGGTACACAGGTGTTTAAGACTCTGTGTCTTTTTTTTTGGGAAAATTTGCTGAGCGTGGAGTTTGTTCTCTAGCCTGGAATGAAAACGAGTACTGTTCATCGTTCGAACCGCCCCTTGTCTACCATACATTGTGTACAAATACATTGCTGCCATCTCAAGTCTCGATCGATGTTTTACACCGTTTCTTTGAATCACATAACCACATCACATCCCTTCCTCACGCTCTGCTTTTTCCCAACTCACTCTGCGCCACACTTGTCGGTCCCCCCTTTACCCTCTCCCCTCCAGTAACCTCCTTCTCCCCCTTCGTAATTTCGCTCAAAACCCCACTCGTAATCTTCTCCCCAGCATGCTTCTGCGCCTTAGCCGTCGGCCCCCACCAACCGGGCCCTCCCTCCCCGTCAGCTCCTTCTCCTTCTCTGTAATCCTGCTGATTGTATCCGAGTCCAACACGCCCAAATGCCCTGCGCCCGCCGCCGACGCCTTCGAAGCCAGATTTCCGCCCGAAAGTACCGACTACGCAATACTCGTTGGCCCGTTTTGTACAGGGCCGTCTTACCCCGTGAGCAGGCGCTCGCCCATGGTGATGTCGTGCACGACTTGTGCGGTGAGCTCCTGGCCGACGTGGGATTGGGCGGCGGCGGTGGGGCCGCTTTTGGTGGGCTTATCGCTGTTTGTGATGGCTTTCTCCGCAGCGGTGATTTGCGAGATGAAGGTTGAATCTACGAGGGCGGTGAGGGCGCGGGATGTAGTGAAGTAGTGAAGGCGTGGGCGTGGGTGCGGAAGGGGGTGCGGGTTTGGGTGGTGAGGGTGGGCAGACGGAGGGTTTTGAGGACTCGGGAAGACATGATAGATATAGATAATAGATACTGGAGAATCAAAACTGAGTTGCGTGGGAGACGGGTGAGGGGAGTATGGCAGTGGGGATACAGTAGCAATGTCAATACGGGGTATGGATGGTATTTGTGTAAACTCGATCAATTGAACATAGGCCTTTTACGATTTTGCATGACCTTATTTTGCTAGAATTCATTTCGATGACCACGGCGCTTTTCGATGCGCAGAGCAATGGCTCCAAATGTTTGTGGAGCAGATGATGTCAACACTTGGTAAGAAGTGAGCGTGAATTTGCCTAATCCTACTTGGGTCTAGTTCGCTAAGATGAAGTCTGGAGCTCTTTTGGCAACCATCATCAACACCAATTAGACTCATCCCATATGCATCGCAAGCATAGTAGTTAGTATCGGACTTTAGCCGGCGATATCAATCTTTCTGAGAAATAGTATGAAATAAGTGTCTTTCCAAAGACCTGCGATCCGGCGATATCGGAAATAACAACACGACCGACGCCCAGCATGGGGTCGACAACGGTCATGGGCTTCAAAACCACTTGTGTTTGGAAGTCGCTCGGTCATTGGGCATGGAATAAAGCCAGTCTTCTCGTATTATCTGGATGTGGTGTATCTTTGCAGCTGCGCTCCATGCGGGCGTTCCACCCATCGCTTGGATCAGAGCTGAAGAGTCTCTAGCGCAGCTATAAAGTACACCTTGATGACCACTTTGTTGCAGTCATCGTTCAATCGCATCCTTTTCAAATTCTGATTTTATATTTCAAGACTTTGCAATTCGCCTCACTGCGTTACAAAATGTCTTTCATTACCCCCACCAAGCCGGTGTCTCTGCTCGGAAGACATCGTCTCCTCAGCCCCACCGCCGCCGTGCGCGTATCGCCCCTCGCACTGGGTGGCATGAATTTTGGTGACGCATGGAAAGATTCGTTAGGTGAGTGTTCAAAAGAGACAGCGTTCGAAATCTTGGACTACTTCTACAGCCAAGGTGGTAACTGGATTGACACAGCAGTCAATTATCAGTTTGGCGAGAGCGAGGAATGGATCGGGCAATGGATGGAGGAACGCTGTGTAAGGGACGAAGTCGTGCTTGCGACCAAGTTTACTGGTATGCAGATCACGAACAGGGAAAAGATGGGGGGAAACGCCATCAAAGTAAACTACGCAGGAAATAGCGCGAAGAACATACACATCTCGCTCGAACGCTCATTGAAGCAACTACGAACGGACTATATTGACATTGCAAGTCCTCACTGATTTTCTTTCACCGAACAGAATCTAATTTCTGCCTAGTACTATCTCCATCTCTGGGACTCAACAACCTCGATTCCCGAGCTGATGCATGCTTTGAATGATCTTTGCACAGCCCGCAAAGTCCTGTATCTCGGTATCAGCGACACTCCTGCCTGGATTGTAGTCAAGGCTAATTGCTACGCACGTCAACATGGCTTACGTCAATTCTCAGTCTACCAAGGCCGTTGGTCAGCTGCAGACCGCTCCTTCGAGCGTGAAATCATTCCCATGGCGCTTGACGAGGGAATGGCTATAGCGCCCTGGGGCGCAATCGGCGGCGGGACCTTCAAGACCAAAGCGCAAAGGGAGGCCAATGAAGGCGCGCGAAACATGAAAGTCAGCGTGATAGGCAACGAAGAAAAAGTGTCTGACGTGCTGGAGAAGATCGCATCATCAAAATCACTAGAGGCACCCATCACTTCTGTCGCGCTTGCATATGTCATGCACAAATCCCCATACGTCTTTCCGATTGTTGGTGGACGAAAGATCCCGCACTTGCAGTCCAACATCGAAGCCCTAGGCCTCCGCCTCACTCCCGAAGAGATTCGCGAGATTGACAGTGCGTATGGATTCGACATGGGCTTTCCACACAACTTCTTGAGCCCGTTGAACACAGCGATTTTGGGGCCTGAGGATAATCGCTTCTTGAACAATATGGGCTTCTTCGATTATGTGGAGGGCCCAAAGCCGATTCCGCCGCACGAAGGTGCGTTGGACAAGAAGTTCAAGGATTTGTGGGCGTTAAAATCAGGTGCGAAATAAGCTTGCGTACAGGTCGTAGGCCTAGTCAAATGCTTGGTGATGCTTGGCAAATAAAAGGAGACACGATGTCGATGTGAGGAAAACGGTTGTTTGCTGACTTATCATTTTGGGATATCCACATCAAACTTCCCAGCTATCTTTCGCTCTCAAGACCCAATATTACCGTACCTTGTCCATGCGAATTGGCTAAAAAGTGAACTCACTACATTCGATGCTACTGCTTTGGTTTCTACTCCCTTGATCCCATAATTTGTCAAGGCATCATAATGTTACAACATAGTGGGTAAATCATCGTATAAGAACAGTTTATTACTACGAATTTCACAATACCTCACTGTTGAATATAGCTTTTTCGTCGGTCTCTGTTACTCTATAAAGGTTTCTGCTGCTTCTCTGTACAGCTCTTCCATCAAAAGCGCCTCCATACCAGGAACTTCAGCTCTTAACTCATCATTTAACCTTTTTCAACTGAAGGTTCATACAGAACTCTTATTCAAAATAAATCCTTGTCCCATACCTACACCTACCAACAAGCATGTCTACCTCTGCGCTCCCCAGCTTGGCCTTCGCGTTTGAGACGCCGAAAATTACAAAGGCGAACACGATATCGGCGAAAGATGTTGATCTACGCCTGTATTCTACGAAGATCGAGCCATGCTAGCCACCAACAGCATATTACTATCTGCATTGATGGCAATGAAGTCATCAAAGTTTCTCGGCCACTCTTTACAGCTGCGTCGACTAAGCCGGAATTACCTGTTGGGGACACTATCAACCTCCCGCTTGAAGTTGAGAAACACGGCATCTGTGTTTTAATAAACTATCTGAAAACATTGACCTTCTCTGGGATATCCCAGCCTTATATGACTAGCAACACCCCAGTCTACGATCAACTGAGTGTAACTGCCGCAGCCAATGCCCTCGGTATGAAGAAATATACCGATCATGTATACAAGAGATGCGAGGCGCACCTTCGGAACAATCTGTCCACGTATGATGAGCTAGATGCCTATATTCATTTCGCAAAGCCCCATGCATGTATGCTCCGAATTGTTACCTCACGGAACCTAGCTGTCCAAATGCGGGAGAACTTAGTTCCTGATATGAACACATTCAACAAGTGCCTTGAACAAAACCCGATCCTGAAGCACGAGATGGATATGGCCGCTTTCAAGCACGAAGAGAGCATGCGGAAGGCTGAGGAGCGAGCACAGAGGGCAGAGCGAACAAAAGCTGCTGCAGGGCGTGCCGAAGTTGTGGTAGAACGCATTGCTGAAAAAGCAAAAGCAAAATCTCAAAAGGACAAGGCGTTCTGGGAGAAGAAGAACAGCGAGGCAGCGGCCGACGAGCAATCAATTCTTCAAAAACTCATGCTGTCCGGTGCTCAGCGCAAGTTTACTCCTCGGGAGACGGCTCATTACCGCAAAACTCGGGAAACTAGCAAGCTGCCTAAGGATTGCTAGGCGCAGCACAATGTGGAAAGCGTGTGGCGTGTTCTTTAGAGGATTTTCCATCGGAGAGACGTGGTCTCCAGATGGTCATATACATAGTGAATTTCAACACGAGTACCTTCATGAATATAATCGCAACCCATATCCGTTCCAATATCTTTTACTCAATATATCTATCTTCTGAATACTCTCTTTTATTCTCCTGTCTTCCAAAGCTGTTCTCAATGACGGTCATGTTTGAAATTGCGAAGTTTGCAAACCCTGCCTGACACCAGTAAGCTACTCTGCTTTGGTTTTAGCCTTACATTTCGTGTTCCATTGAGTTATAATTTATCAAGCAATCAAGTATAAATTATATGCTTGTATTGCCTTCAAATTCACCTTTCCTATTCTCGGCTCTGGTGAGAAAGCCACTGTGCTTTGACTTCGACGACATATAGACAATATAACAACTGCCTTGATTGGATCTCATATCACATGGCTGAATTACTTACTGAATTCATCGCAGGAATTCTGACGTCAATCAAAACGCTATAAGAATCATGTGATTGAGCAAGACGCCAACTTATTTTAGTTACCGTACGGTACCGCACGTTGTGCCGACACTATGTCTACTTCTCAGATATGCTGGATTTTCACTATGACTACTTCGTTACTTGTTATATAAATCCCCCATCTTATCCGCAACATAAATATCCAAACAAGTCCATCATTCGATTGGTTTGTAGCTGCACTCAACAAAGCCTACCAATTTCGAAATACCCCAAGCTACTCCATTCGAAGCTGCAATTCAAGAATTGGCGAATAGTACATAAAGTCGCCGATCAAAATTGCTAGAATGTCGAGTTCCAGCTCCTCATCAGGACACAATGCCCGGCTAACTGATTACATCGATCTTCGATTGCATTCGCTAGAAGACCGATCTGTACTGACAAAGGGTCTCAGCATAATGATCCGCTGGCGCGGGAAAGATGTCATAAAAATTCCCCTCGCACTTCTCCTTGTTACCTCGACGAAACTTGAGTGGTTATCAGATGATTCATTTGAATTCAAGGACCCGGATCTGGACATCAAGTTTAATGCAGTCACGCGCCGTGGAATACTCCTCGTCATTCAATACATGATCGGCTTGACACACTCGACAGAGGAGAACCTTCGCATGTCTTCTAACCTACCGGTTAGTCACATGCTTCAGATCATTGCAGCAGGATGGATCCTAGGCATGGAACAATACGTGGAGCCTGTTTACGAGAAATGCATGACTATACTCCAAGATACATTCCCCTCATACAAGGACTTGGACGCATGTAATCGTTTCATTAGCAACATGAAATCTGGCTACTTCGTCGGCCGCGACCTCATGGAAGCTCTCTGCGAGAACCTGTCCGGCCGCATGATGGAAAATAGGATTCCCGATCGTGGAGTGTTTGAGGAATGGTGTCGCAACGCCGATTTCAATCCGTACATGATGATGTGGACCATTCGTTTTGGCGAAGCACAGCAAGTCTCCGAGACTACAGACAATCGGCATATCAAAACTATGCTCCCGAACTTGGAGCTTTCCGAAGTAGTACATGAACTGGACCGGACTGAGAGCGAGAAATCCAAACTCCAAGCAAACTACTCATGGGCAAAGGGCGAGATTAAAACGAACAAAATTTGAGAGCTTCCGAGTACAAGTGCTCGAAGCGATGCAGTCAAAGCTACAAACGCGCTGGAAACTATCAAAAAAACCGCGCATACCCAATTGGACAAAACCAAGCGCTTACTGAGATAGATATTGCGCAGTCTCAAGATGTGAAATCTGCGCCGCTCGAACGGGGCAAATCTATTTGCGTTAGATTGAGTAGTTTCCTTCACCATGGGAGCCGTGGCAAGGACTTTGAACGGATAGTGTTTAGGTTAGTATTTTAAATCTAGTCAAATGTTGATGGAGCTTCGTCTGCCGCAAAGGCTTGCAGAAAGGCTGGGTATACGCTAGCGTACGGGGTAAGTAAAGAAAGGGAGTAAAGCTATTCATTCTTGTCCACCGTGCGTAGTTGAGATAGGTACTGTATATATATAGGGGTTTCTACGCATAGGCCCCAGGGCCTATGCGTCTTGGCCAGCGGCTCGAGCTGGCACGTACGGACATCAGATAATATTATTTTATTTCTTGACCTAAATATTTATCTTCATTCCAATGACACGAGATAGCTGACTTTGTTGTAATCGTGGTGTATTATAACTCTTATTCAAAATATGCAATGACAGCTTCCAGAAAATTAAATTAAATATCGGGGTATCTCATATTAAACCAAATCAGCAAAACGCTCTACATCTCCATAACCATCTCTGAAACCACTCAACGAATACCTAAGCCTTGACCTCCCCCATTTCCCCCCTCACACCTTTCACAGACTCAACCTTCTTCCTAGCCCATTCCTCCGCCTCAACTCTCGTAGCCTCCGAACTCGTATCCGCCGAAATCTTCCTGCCCTCCGCCTCCAGGTCCTTCCCAGCAGGAACAAGATGCTGACTCTCAAAGCCAGGTTCTTCTTCAATCGACTTCGGCCGATTCCCAAGCATCTCCGCGCCCTTGTTCTTGTGTTCAAGCATGCCAATGGGGACCGTGCTACTCCTATTCAGTCCGCGACGCCCCCCATCCAGCCTCGTCTTCGCGCGCTCGCGATCCATGCTATTTTTCTCCTTGCTGATTTGTTTCTCGGTCTTTGCGGTTGGCATCATTTTGGCGCGGGACTTCGCTTGGGTGATGGCGTGTTCCTTTGTTTTGCGCGGTACACATTGGCCATCTTTTTTATCGCCTGTGCCGAGGAGGGAACCAATGAGGCCGGGCTTATGTTGGCTTTTCTCTTGTGCGATGACTTGTTGGAGGGCTTGCCAGCGGAGACTGACATTTTGCTCGAGGATCTCACGTTTCTCGACGGCGTTGGCTTGGTCAGCCTTAGTGTCTGGAGCACCGAGGAGTTGGAGCTCTTTTTGGCCTTGGGCGATTCGGGCGCGGCGTAGATACTTGGTAGGTTGGTAGCGCTTCATGTATTCTGCATCAAGACCCTTGAGGAAATATGCGCCTGGTCCGATGAATGCGGCGATGTCTTTGAGGACGAAACCGCCAATGCCAAAACCAAAGCCTCGTGCTGCACCGATAACACCGCTCTGTTTTGCACCTCGGATCGGCTGCGTCACAATTCCTGTCACACCATCGCTTACACCATAGAACAGCTCGTTGCGTCCTGCGCGAAGTCCTGAATGGAAGCCTGTAACACGCGGTGGTCTACGGACAGTCTCGTCTCCATATAAGCGCGGTGCATTATGAAAACCTTGCGTTAAAGCGAGAGAGACATTCATTGGAAAGCGTGCAATCGCAGCTCCGGCCTTCCTAAAGCCAGCACCTGCTTCATGGGCGAGCTCTTCCGCAAGATATTCTTTCGGTTCTTCGACCTTCGAAAGGGAAGATTCTTCTCTCCTCGCTGTTGGCCGACTACCCTCCTTCTGCTTTTCGGCTGGATCGTTGATCTTAGAATCACTAGCTGTGCTGGAATTGGCCTTCTCTAATGTAGCCTGCTGGTGCTTTTTCCTCTTCTTTATCGCGCGTTTTTTCTGGCTGATTCGTTCTCGTGCTTTTATGCTCTTACTCAGCTCGACTGGAACTCCCCCAACACCCGTCGCCGCATCGGTCAAAGTCCCCATGATACTGCCCCACAAGCCTGTAATTGGTTCACCGGGACCCCCGAAGTCGTTCCATTCGTAGTGTCGAATCAGCCTTAGTTCGTTCCACTTCAACTTCTTCCCCTCAACTAGCAGCTCTGCTGCAATTGCAGAAAGCTTGATATCGGTATTCTTGAGTTTCCATGCCGCGACTCGATTATCGAGAAAGTCGCAGCGCATGCTACCTTCTCCATACAGCGGCAATGACCGATGAAAAGAGTATACGGCATTCAAAGCTCCATCGCCTTCGTCTTCGATGCTCTTTGCAATCTTCTCAACGTTCATTCTAGCTTCTTCTGTAAGGCACTGTTTGATGCCTTCTGCAAGCCGTTCAGCGTTGAGCTTCTTGTATGGAATACACTCATGTGCCCCTGCTTTTGCCTTGCTAACCATGGCGCCCCAAAATGGCTGGTCACCGAAAAATGGAACGATCATAGTTGGTCTCGCGGTCTTGAGGCCAATTGCGGTTGTGCCTGCGCCTCCATGATGCACTACAGCAGCGCATCGCGGAAATAGCCAGTCATGTGGTGTGTTTTCGAGCATGAAGATATTATCAGGACAGTCGGCATTTGAACCAAAACCACCCCAACCCTTTGACACCAATGCACGACAGCCCGCCATCTTGACAGCTTCAAAAATTAACTTGGTAAATTCGTCCGGATCATCTACGACAATCGACCCAAAGCCAATGTACACAGGAGGATCGCCATTGTCTAGAAATGCCATTAAATCATCTGGTGGAGTAAAACTCGAAGCAAGGTCAAGAAACACAAAGCCAGTGACTTCAATTTCAGGACCCCAGTCCTTTGGTTTTGCAATCAAGCTAGGAGACCACATGTATGTATATGGGACTTTGAGTCGATAGAGCTGACCTGGCGCCCATAGCGTGCTGACTTCCTCGAGATGCAAACTCGTCGCACGGAAACGGTTGATGAGATCTCCCAGGCCTTGCCATGTCATCATTTCGACGAGTGGGTACGACATGAAGTTGCTATATGTGGCCTCAACATTGCTAGCTTTGATGTTTGCGAGAGGATGTGGAAAGTGGACCGTTGGAGTGTAAGGAAATCTGTTCCTATCAGAAAAAATCGTGGTATCCGAGATTCGATACATACGTGAACATCATGTGCAGTGGGATACCCAGCTTCTCTGCGATGTGTGGCGGAGCAAAGCTAGGTGGATTCGCTATTATGGCATCGGCTACAAATGGATCTTTGTCCCCCACTGAGGGTGTCAGCAACGCCCATTTACAATTTGCATGGAAACATACTCATTTTGACATTTGTTTTGTCTGTTTCATCGTCGGTCGCGTTGATGCACGCTCGCCACATGCCTTGAAACATTTCATACATCTGTGCTCTGCGGCGACCGATTTCGCCTTCCTTAATCGTATCAAGGTTGGGAACAAGACCTGGGTTCTTCACCATGAAAGCCATGAGTTCCGCGGGATTGCCACCAATAGAGAAAAATTCGAGTCCCGAATCTTTTTCCACGAAGTCTTTGAAGGCAGAATGCGTTGCCATACGCACGCGGTGCCCATAGTCGTTCTGCAAGATCTTTCCTATACGGATAAATGGCTGGATATCTCCACGTGACCCAATGATGATGATTACGATGTTGAGTCTTATGCGTCGTGATGGATCGTGTTCCATTTCATCATCCTCTGGGGCTATCTTTTGGGCGTCTATATTTCGCCTGTCGTAGTCTGACATATTTGTACCATCCTCATTCTTGGCGTGTTTGGTCAGGACTGCACCTAGTGCTTTTGCAAGATAGCCCTTGTCACCATCCTTCTCTAGCAGGCTAAGCTTTAATCGTCCATCTGATTTTGATATCCTGCCATGGGTTCGGAAGTGATCATTGGCAACCTTGAGACGAGAAAATGGTCCGGAGGTACTAGTACGCCATCTTCGTGATTCTTTTTTAGCTACTGCTGTGTCATGGCTCGGGCTCCTTGGAGGCACATGTTCGTCGTCTGAGGAGTCTGACTCGGACGAGTAAGGATCAAATGTAATTGTTGCTGGTTTACCGAGCGAAGTCATGTTCTTGACGCGAGGATTCGACTGTATCCTGCCCAGCAGCGAGTGCTTTGCCGAAGGTTTGGGTCGCTCTGTTGCCCATCTCTGTTGCGTGGGCCGGGGTGATGTGGCCTCGTCCCGCTTCTCGGTAGTTGCAGATTCCGCATTTTGTTTTCCAGGGCGTGGCGTAAATTCTTGTTGAGATGTGCTCGCAGAAGAGTTACCTGTGTCGGCGACCAAACTAATTTTTGTGCCGTCTGCTGGGTCGAGGGGAGGGACAGATATATTTGGAAATGTTGGCTCGTGAATGACAGTTCCAGTTGGCGAGACGTGGTGATCTGCCGGGCTGCCGGGAGCCATCGTTGAAGTGAGTCTCGACGGAGTGGGACAGCAGAGCGTGTTGGGGTTTTGGAGGCTAATCAATGACGAAGTATGGTGGTCGATGCTAGTGCCTGGGCGTGCGACCAAGACTACGCGGCAGGCGCCAATGAAGAAACTATATCAATTATATCGATTTGATCAGGAGATGGGACAGCGCATGGACGGGTGGGCAGGCCACAGAGGCGACAAGACGGCGACGCGTGAACAATGGCGTAGGCTTTCTTGTTATCCATCCGTAGTGTCAATCACCATGAAATCCGGCGTCACTGCATGCGCCCAGGCACAAACGCTGCATTTCCAGCCTGCCAACCAGCCCAAGCCGGTTAATGCCCGTCTAAGCCGCCGGGCCAGCCGCACAGGACGCATGGAACGACGAAGAGTGATGTCATGCTCAAAATGTTGTCCCTGGTTTGATTTACATGGGATTCTGACATGGCAATTTAATCGTGCACATTCCTTGGCCCGCGCCACCCGTGTGGATCAGGATCGAGCTGCGCTTATCGCAAAACATGGATGCGATGCGGTGTACTTCCTACGTTCGGGTCTGTCGAGAGGGTATGTTGTCGTGCGTGCGATCACAGTGTTCTCTACCACGGCTATGGCCGATGCTCCGTCTCAGCGACCGACACCGACGCCGTAAAGGACCGCTTTCACAATGTCCTTTGCCCATCCGACCCACCCTCGGCCGATCTGGTAAAGATTCAGTATCTTGACCAAGTTGCGATCAAATGCATCCACGTCCTCCCAATCATCCGCATACGGCTCGAAACATGCCGTCTCAATGCTTCCGGCACTTCCGGACGTGACCAGCTCCCACTCGCCGTTGTCCTTCTGCCGCACATGTATCTTCGGACCTATGACCAGTGACCGACCGAGGATTCGCGAGTCTGCAACGAAACGCGTGCCTGCATCCACGACATCCTCGACCTTGCCTATCCCAGTACCAGCGAGGATGAAACGCGCACCCGTTGTCACTATGGGTGTATCGATGAAATATGGGCAGAGCAGGTTGATGCGAATGCCCTGTATGGCACTCGAACACCGCAGACTTCTGAACAAGCCCAGAACGGCATGTTTGGCCGCTCCATACTGAGGCTGAATTGCAATTGGCGCAAGCGATGCGACGGAGCCGAGGAGCAGGAGATGGCGGTCACGCGTGCGTGTTGCTGGCTCGCTGTCGATACTGCAGGCGGAAGAGCCGGGATTCTGTGGGGAGGGAGTACGGGTCAGTGTCACAATCATCGCGTGCGCCATCTAAGAAAGGTCGTACCTTGGGTAGCCAAAAGTAGGCGAGATGTGTCGTGTAGAGAACGCCGGTGCAGTTCACGTCCATGATGCTGAAGCGTGGCGGCGGTGGCTCTGCAGCGTCAAGATTCCTCCCTTGCTGCATCGAGTCAGGGCCGGCGATTCCGGCATTGGCCACGACAGTATCAATACCGCCATGAGGGCTCAGCTTGACGGCCTCTTTGAACAGGCTCACCTGTGACTGCCAATTGGTGACATCGCAGTGAACAAAGTGCACCTTGTTGCTGCCCGTGAGTTCCTTGCTGATCTCTCGGCACAAGGCATCGCCCTTTTCCACATTGATGTCTCCTACGATGACTGTTGCGCCGTGCTTGGCCCAATAGCGCACGAAGCCTGCTCCAAAGCCGCTGGCTCCTCCAGTCACCAAGATAACCTTGCCTTGTACCCAAGCGTCTTCGTAAGGGATTGTGACATCGATGGGCGGCGACTGGCGGATGGTGGCCACCATGCTCTCTGGTTTGTATGCATCCATGCCTGGGGCAGAGCGGTTCGGCAGGGTGGGGGAGCTCAATGCCACAGCGGTGGAGGAGCTGTCTACGCCCTGACAGACAAAAGCCGATGCCGAGGCTCGCTTGCATGTGGCTGGCCATCACTCATCCAATGGTCGCTAGTCTGGGCGTCAAGCGGCATCTACAAGACGACAAGATTGCCACTGTCGGGCCCAAGATACGCGGGAGCGAGTATGGCTGTTTGCGCCGATTGCAAGCACGACATGATGACGGGCGGCATGGCACATGGATAGCATTGACCCGGGGACGCAGGAACGTGGGGCAGGCGGCTAGGGCCTGCATCACTTTTCATCCCACGCTGTGACCCCCCCACTTCGTGGCGAACCATTCACTCTCCTCCAGCGCTTGTAGTTTGAGCAGCCTGTTCACCACAATGGCTGCCAAACCCCCCGCCCTGGACGTCTCTGCAACGCATCTTGTCGCGACGCTCTTCTACAAGTCGGATTCTCCACACTACTTCGCCCACCCCGACCTCTCCCCACGCAGCCCCAATGACCAGATCCCCTCTGCATCGCTCGAGTCGCTCAAAGACGGCGCCGCCCCAACCCAGAACCTCGACGACTACCCGCTTGAGCCGCCTACGCCGGGCCCCAACCCTCTCGACAACCTATACGGCAGCTATCTCAGCCAGAGCTGCCTGACGGACTTCTTCGTCACACTTGCAGGCATCCTCCCAGGGCTCGAGCAGAACACAATCGCAAGCAGGAAGCTAGAGGCCAACAAGCTATGCAGAATCGTCGAGGTCACGTTTCCCCTGCCGAGCACATCGCCCATTGCCCTCGACACGCTGCGACGACATGAAGCGATATCGCGCTTCGAGCGTGAGTGGAACGTTGAATGCGTCTTCCAAGCCGATACCATATACAGGCGATATAAGCGGCTTGCCGTCTTCGACATGGACAGCACCCTCATTCAACAGGAGGTCATTGATGAGATCGCCTCGCTAGTTGGCGTTCAGAGGGAGGTTTCGGCAATCACTGCAGCCGCAATGAATGGCGAGCTCGACTTTGAAGCAAGTCTGCGAGCGCGATGCAAGTTGCTCAACGGCGTACCAAGCACTGTCTTTGACACACTAAAGCCAAGGATAACCCTAAACGATGGCGTACGAGACCTCGTCACTGCCCTTAAACGCCTCGGCTTTAAGATCGCTGTCCTCAGCGGCGGCTTTACTCCATTGACATCCTGGATGGCCGAGCAACTCGGCCTCGACTACGCCTTCGCAAACCACCTCGTTGTCTCCCCCGATGGCCAAACCCTCACCGGTGAGCTAACTGGTGACATCGTTCACGCCGAAAAGAAGCGTCAACACCTCATTGAAATTGCCGCAAAGGAGCACATCACCCCAGAGCAAGTCATTGCCATTGGCGACGGCGCAAACGATCTGCCCATGATGGGCGCTGCCGGCCTAGGCGTCGCGTTCCATGCTAAACCAAAAGTCCAAATGCAGGCCCCTGCGCGCCTGAATTCAAAGAGCATGCTTGATGTGTTGTATCTTTTTGGTATCTCCAAGGAGGAGCGGGAGGTGTTGTTGAGGCAGGTGGATTGAAGGTGCTGTCGATTGTGATGTGTTCACGTTTATATACCCTTTCTCGAGCTTTGCACTAGCGTAGCGTGTTCGTGGTACATAATTCAACATTGTTTTCTGTTTGCGTGTGGCGACTTAAAGTGAGTGGGTTTGGGAACATAGGTCGTGGTGTGTTGTAGAAGAATAGCTCTGAAAGCAAAGTGAAGTTGAATGTGCATTGCGACTGACGAGCATGTACTCATGGAACCTCAAAGTCCCCATATGTCAACCGGTCGTGTCAAAGGGCGTGCGCGATGGGTGCCACCAAGGAGATGTCACTGGCTGCACTTTTGAAAAGGGAAAGAATGACTAAGGGATGATGCTTGACGGCAAACTTTGCAATGAAATAGTCGCAGCCACGATAAAGAAACTCTGGCGCATAATCCTGGGGAGATTACCGGTCTCTGTGGAGAGTGCCACGGCTTCCCCCAGACTCTAGTAAAAGAACGTCGACGGGTTAGAAGTTTGCATGTGCGGGTGACGTGATCGTTTTCTATTTGGGTGTGGCCATTTACTGAGCTGAGTTGATGAATGTAAATCATCAAGATATGACCTTCTGCTCATTGACAATTGTCAAGCGCATCAAGACGGGTATAGGGCTGACTGTCACGCCAACTGCCATGTGTCAAAGTTACCAAGACTGTGATCCATCCCAGTTACATGCATTTACTTCTGTCATCATCGCCCACATTGAGATTTTGCGACAGGAGAACCGTAACACAATAACGATGAAGTTTCCCGATTCGTCGTGAAATTACGCCTTGAAAAAAAAGGGGACTTCGTACAATCCATATCATTGGACTACTAGGGAAAAGCATCGAAGCGCCCAGGCGTGGGCGGTGTCCGCCTACGCGGCTCGCTACCCACTGTGGGGATCCGTGTAACCTGACCGTCCGGGATTGGCAAGGTTCTTACAACCACAATTGCAATAACAAAACGAAAATGATTGATGACGAAGCCACCGTCGAATAGATCTTGAATAAATGTTCATATTTACTTGACGATTCTCTAAACAGACATCTCTCGGGCGAATTATTTGGGGGCCATTGCCATGGGAACGGACTTGAAAAGTGAACACGGCTGGTCGTTCGGAAGCCAAGTAATAGTAAGAAAAGATACGAGGGGCACGAATCATGCACAGCGTTCCTTATCCGTGAATATCCAATAGTCTAACTATTGCAATTAGTGTCAAGCATAAACATGTATGTAGGTACATAGGGTTGTTAATGAAAGATAGTAAGAGATTTGGCGAAGATTTGAGCAGCAACACACCAAATGGACAAAGGATTGATATCCATCCATGCTCTAGAGTCTAGAGCAACAACTTGCAGTCGTTCCGGCTAGTGTTGGTCCCAGAGCGCGTTCTCGTGAATGGTAGGATCGACACAGGCCCCCTTTTTACGCGAACCCGTGTGGGCGCTAGTGGAGGCTTATTTTTACGCCTCAAACAGTGACAAGCAATCTCACTCCCCTGCGTCGTCCACAAGAATCTCCACAAGTGATTCAACTAGTCTTTTTCTGCATGCCTCAACGCCTTATTCTTGTCATTGTTCGACTGAGCTTGGCTGCTTCAGGCCAATTGTGCACCAGGCACGCGACACACTGAATTTAATACCTACTGAGTCGAGGGTGAACACAACAAGCAATGAACTGAAGTAGCTGCCAGGCAACCGCCCAAATATTATCACATTCTGGTGGTGCTGGACCTATCAATTATATCAACTGCTCAAAGGTTTGTAGGTACCCACTTCAAGAGGTTGAGCCCAGCTGTCACCCATCGTGCAGATCTGAGAGCCGGTGCCTGCAGCAAGACCTTGATACCCCTGTAGATCAGGGCCGATACATGTGAAATGGGGAATGCATGGAGCCCTCCCTCATCTGCCCAGCCGCTTCATACGATGCATTAGCACTGAAATTGTAAAAGTATAGCGAGCGCCCGTATATTTGCCAACGCACGATCCCACTAGCCTCTAGTTAGCAATAACTTAGCGTCTTGTCTTGCCCTTTTGGGTGGAATCCACAAACGCTCATGTCTCATGCAGTTTCCAGGCCCTCGGAATGGCTCGCTTGCTCGTATCCAAAGAGTTGAGCCCCACAATCAAACTTAGAAGATCGGTCGGTGCACGGCACGGCCTCAGGCGTTTAGCAGTCTTCCCTATAGATATGAGTATGATCGTGTGCCCTTCTATGTCTCCGTCATCATCCGACCCAGTCACTCGTTTCCCGATCATCGTCGTTGGTTTTTGGTGGTTTATAGTAATTTCTTGTTATTCAGAGCTCCCATCATGGTAGCTTACGCCCCCTATGTCGCCGCTTCGGCCTCATTGGCGTCCATTTATCAGGCCCCATCCGCCATCCCTAAGGTTTTCAGCACCGCATCCACTTGCAAAGTCGTGACCGCAACGGTCACGCAGTACGCAACCGCGAGGCCAACTACCAATGCTCACGGGCACGGTGGGCCCTACTATAATCCTTATAATGACTGCGACCTGCCTTTTGTTTGGCCCGGAAAGCCGTCCCAGGGACAGCTATATCCCCCTCCACAACCAACGCAGCCTTACCAGTATGGAGGACCGGCAAAAGATCTATATGAAGCGCCATGCTGGATTCCCAAGGGCACCAACAAGCTTGTGCCATCGCTTCCCAATGTTCAACAGTGCGGTAACTCGCAATGGGGCCTGATCGATTGTCCTCATCTTCCGATTGGTGGACTTCTTGGTGGGCCTTCTTATCCTTCACCCTCCGCATCCAAGTCAGGCGCACGTCCTCCCTATCCTACAGGATCTGGGCATCATTCGCACGGACACCATTCATATCATTCTGGTGCGACTAGGACCTATGGAAGTGTTACTGGCACAAGCACCCCCACCAATTCTGCTTGCCCTAAGATGCCAGATACGGGTGTCACCCGAACATACGAAATGCATCTGGCCTACCAGACGATCGCGCCCGACGGTGTCACGAGGAACGGTATCACCATCAACGGGCAGTATCCCGGTCCTCTTGTTGAAGCTAACTGGTAACTATACCTTCTCTAAATTGCAGTATACCACTAACGAACTTTCAGGGGCGACTGGATTCTATTTAAGGTTACTAATGACCTTACTGATGAGGGTACTGCGCTCCACGCTCATGGTCTTCTCCAAACAGAAACTCCTTGGTACGATGGCGTTCCTGCTGTTGCTCAATGCCCAATCACTCCCAATGGTGGAACGTTCGACATGCTGTTCCGTGCCGATCGCTACGGATCATCCTGGTATCACAGTCATTACAGTGCTCAATACTCCGGAGGCGCCCATGGTCCAATGATCATTTACGGACCCAAGCATGAGGAATATGACATTGATATTGGCCCAGTCATCGTTGAGGATTGGTTCCATGCTGATTACTATTCCCTTGTCAATCAAACAATGAATGGCCGGTTCCCACCGTCCAACAATAACTTGATTAATGGAAGGATGAACTACCCTTGCGCAAACACTACACTTCCCTGCACACCTAATGCAGGTGTATCGAAGTTCAAGTTTGAAGCTGGAAAGAAGCATCTCCTTCGTCTCATCAATGCTGGTGCCGAAGGTATTCAGAAGTTCAGCATTGACGGTCATCAGCTCAAGGTCATTGCTGTCGATTTCATTCCTGTGGAGCCATACACGACGAATGTGGTCACCCTCGCTGTTGGCCAACGTACTGACATCGTGGTTGAGGCTATTGGCAAGCCCGGAGATAGTTATTGGATGCGGTCTCAGCTTGGTCAAGGTTTCCGTTGCACACTCAATAGTGGTGTATCACCCAATGCGCTTGCAGCCGTCTACTACGATGGAGCCAACACCGACTCAGTCCCTCAGAGTACTTCAAGCGTTACTCCTGAGCAACTCGCCATCTGCAAAAACGACGAGCTAACCACTGCTATTCCACTCTGCAAGATTCCGCTCGAGAATCCCGACGTGACAAAGCGTATTGATATGGATTTCAGGTCGAACGGTACCAATTTCATTTGGTTCTTAAACAACCAGACCTACCGTGGTGATTACAACGCACCCGTTCTTCTAGACGTCAAGAAAGGCAAGACGAGCTTCAAGCCCGAGTTCAATGTTTACCAATTCCCCGGCGCAAAGGACGTCCGTATCCATCTTGTCAACCATGGTCTCGTCGGTGGGCATCCCATGCATCTCCACGGTCACGACTTCCACGTCCTTGCCGAAGGTTTTGGAGAGTGGGATGGCACCGTCACCAACTCTGGAAACACCGTCCGCCGCGATGTGCAATCGCTCCAGAACGCGCGCAACGTCACTGGTATCGTTGAGCCCAGCTTCATGGTGTTACAGTTTACCCAGAATAACCCAGGCGTTTGGCCCCTGCATTGCCATCTTGCCTGGCACGTTTCCGGAGGGTTGTTCTTGCAGATCTTGGAGCGCCCAGAAGATATTGTCAAACTGCCGAACTTCGACGAGGATAACTTTGAATTGTGTGATAAGTGGGATGCTTATTCTGCTACAAACCCACCTAATCAGATCGACTCAGGGTTGTAGGCCTTGAGTATCGTGAGAATAGATAGTGTAGTGGATCTTTTGCAGGATGAGACGGAAGGATGTATATATATATAATATCAGCGCCAGTTTTCAAGACAAGAAATTTTACCCTGGAGTTTGGTGTGTTAGCGATACTAAGATATGTAGAGCCTCACAGCAGCCTAAACAATGCATAGGCATCTACCTGTGTACCTTCGATATAGAAAACTGTAGAGTATCGTTATTGCTCTTGAAAGCAACCACAGCCGAGAGCATTTCTAACTGAAAACCCAGGGATCTCATGACGAATTCCGATACCACTGGTAAACTAGCGCCAATGAAATTAATCTAGTGGAAACACAAAGCAAATTTGTTTCATGAACGGCAGTTATATTTCATTTACATCTTGCTCTATCAATAACCTATTCCCAGTGTCCGCAAGCTGGATAAAGAGTTTCGATAGTTCCCTTTTTTCCATACCAGATCGATTATTTGATCCCTAAGACCTACGGCACGAAATACCCCTATTTTCTGGGTATCACCTACAAGTATAATTTTTTACTATACTCAAGAACATTGATCAGATGTTCATGGTACTTGATAGAAATAGCAGGAGACCTGAATCATGTACATAGTTATTTGAACAGATGTCTAGATATTACTTTTTGCATATGCTGTTGGAGCATTGACTCAAGTCGTATTTTGTTGATGGTGGTGGGTTGAGATGTGGCAGAAGAGAGGCAAATATGACGTCACCAACCATCCTGTAGCTGATAGCATGCACACTCCGACCTGCCTAAATTAGTAATGACTTTGGCACGCCTTGTATCACTCAGCAACAACAATAATGGGCTTAAAGATTCTACTTACCGGTGGTGTGTGTGGGATAGGTCGCGGCTTGTTTCGCCATTTCCTCCAATCTAGTCACTATGTCATCATTTTGGATTCAAGCACGGAGGAATTGGAGCATGTCCAAACAGAAGCTGAAAAGTGGTCAAAATCGGCAACCGGGAGCCGGAGTGCACTGAATTGTGACCTTAGCAGGCGAGACGAAATCAAAACGGCCGTGGAAACAGTCAAACGGAAGTTCGGGGGCGAATCGGATGTGCTTATCAACAATGCGTTCAACGACGCTATCTATTTCCGGTGACAAAAACGTGGAGGCGGCTGGGAATGTGATTGAGCAAGAGTGGAATCTCAAGATAGCCATAGGTCTCACGGCGCCCTTCATCCTTAGCCGCCTCTGCGTTCCTCTGCTCACAACAGGTAATTCAACACCAGGCTCACCTGGAACTATTATCAACATTTCCTCGACACGCGCTTATCAAGCCGAGCCTGGTCATGAAGCTTACTCTACTGCTAAGGCCGGACTTCTAGGCTTGACGCAGTCAATATCAATCTCGCTCGGCCATCGTCACAAGATCAGAGTCAATGCAATAATTCCTGGGTGGATTCACGTGGAGAACGAGAATAAAGCTGCAGATGAGAAGGGGACGAAATGGGAAGAGGGGCTAAACAAAGACGATATTGAGTGGCATCCTGCAGGCAGGGTTGGTAAGGCGGAGGACATCGCGAGGGCGGTAGAGCATCTCGTCAGCAGCGACTTTGTGACAGGACAAGAGGTGGTTGTAGATGGCGGTGTGGGAAGAAAAATGGTGTACCCGGAGTAGTAGAATGCAGGCTTGTAACATATACTTGATAGCTAGTTCTATCGACACTAAGGTCACGTAATTAACACGTTTAAAAACACCGCACAGCTGAGAGAACCCTCCGATGTTGTAGGGTTTGACCAATTAGTATTTATCCAACGATCGTAAAGGGTACAGTTCGTCCGAAGGGCCAATGACAAGTAGCCAGCATTGTAGCACATGGATGGGCAATATCTAGTCCACCACCGGTATGCGCTAGACAGGTCTGAGCATAACATCCAGGTAGGCGCCTGCATACCTATTTTAGCCAGCCGCCAGTTGTGCGATGGCATGAGTCCTCGGATGTATGGCCAGACGGCTAACCACATTAGCCCCGTCCTTGCATTGTAGCGCCATCCCTTTCTTATCGCACTAATATTAATATATTAATCCGTGTGTTGAGGCGTACGTTCTACGACTCGGTGGTTGGAATGATCATGCAGGCCTTTTCATCCCTGTGGCGATCATGCGAACAACGTTTCAAAACGCTCACCTCGAATATTGCGGCATTACACATTGCCGCGCGCCCAGACGAACCCCCACCCTGGGACGCTATGTTGCAGAGTTTGCGAGTGCACCAGGCCCATTGACTTTCATCAACTCTTATGAATTTGTTCATACATCGATGGATATGCTCGGTCAATTGGACTATCTCCACGTGCAGACTCGGCGACGTCGTGGCCCATGCTTGCCGGCAACCCATGTCCGTCCAGATTGGAACGGGTACCTGCGTCGTGTTCTGATCAAAATCCGAGATTGACTACCGTAAAAATTCGCCAAAGTGGCCGAAAGCTAGCAGGGGCTTTGATTTTAGCTGCTGATCAAACCTAAGCGCGCCAATAACAAAGCGTGCCAAGTGAGTGGCAATATCAGACCGTCTCGCACATAAAACCTGCTGTGACTCTGTCTTAGCGCATCTGCTAGTGTTAAATACTGGCTAGAGCCTAATTACCGCCCAATTTACCACCCCCAAAATGGCTTGTACGCCGCGTACGCCACTTACTCAGCTTACGCCTAGTCAAATCAACTCTCAGCGTTCTCTTGATGTCCAAACTGGGCGTAAAAAACGATCTATTACTGATTTACTCAGTACCACAACCCCATACAAACCTAATCCACCGCGGAAACGAGCCTGCCATTTTATATCAGCTAGAAAGAAGAAAGAGATTGTTGAGTACTTTATGCGCTATCGCATACACGAGCCAGATGTAGAGTTAGGCATAAAGCAAAAGCGGCGCTGCCTAGATGGCCTTGAGTGGGATGGCTTTATGAGGCCGCCGACGGCAAAGGAGGCTAGCTGCCACTTCCAGGTACCTGAGCGTACAGCCAAAAATATATGGGCGGCTAGGGACCATATTATGGGCTTGAAGCGAGGCCAACGAGAGGTGTCATCAGAGGCGAGGCTCGAGAGGCTACCAGAGCTTGAAGGTAAGCTCTTCCAGCAGTTTATTGAGTGGAGGCAGATGGGCCGGAAGGCATCTCGATTCTGGTTTCAGCGGCGAGCAAAGATCTTGTACCGTACAATGTATGGTGATAAGTTACTCTTGTCTGACAGTGTTAGTATTTATATATAAGACCTCATACAAATACTAACCTAGAGAGACAGATTAACTTCAAGTTCTCAAATGGCTGGTTCCAGAAGTTTTGCCGGAGATGGGATATAAGCTGGAGGCGCCTTACTCACGCTAGCCAGCAACTCCCACCTTACTATAAGAAGCTAGTGAATAGCTTCCTCCAATTTATTCGTCGAAACTCTATTATAGTGACAAGTTTCTGTGTAATTTGGCGCTTTCAACTGTCTTGTATTGTGAATATGGATGAGGTTCCACTTCCATTTGAGTTTTTTGATGGTTATACTTACCATCTCAAAGGGGACTACACAGTATCAGCCCGGGTAGAGAACTCTAGCTGGATAAAGCGCCAAGCCACACTAGTGTTAACCATCTACGCAGATGGAGAGCCTCGCATCAAGCCGAAGTTGATTTTCCATGGGACAGATGGCGGTAGGATTTATATGGAAGAGAGCCATCTTTGGGACCCTCGGGTGTCTGTCGAGTTATCAGCTACTGCTTACAACAACGAGGAGCTACTACTCAAGTGGATAGACACTGAGTTAGTGCCAAGCTTTGGAGGCAAAGAGGGCTTACTTGTGATGGATAGCGCTACTTTCTA
>JALNQK010000212.1:0-40591 GCA_028458525.1 Ophiosphaerella herpotricha
TGGTGCATTGACGTTAGCCTTCTCTTGAAGTAGCCGCTCGACGACTGCAAGATGGCCTCCTTCTGCCGCCGCCTGTAGTGCTGTTCTTCCATTATATTCTTCTGCTGGTGCATTGACGTTAGCCTTCTCTTGAAGTAGCAGCTCGACGACTGCGAGATAGCCTCCTTCCGCCGCCGCCCGTAGTGCTGTTCTTCCATAATTTGCTGCTAGTGCATTGACGTCAGCCTTCTCTTGAAGTAGCCGCTCGACGACTGCAAGATAGCCTCCTTCCGCCGCCGCCTGTAGTGCTGTTCTTCTATTCCTTCCCCCTGCTGGTGCATTGACGTTAGCCTTCTCTTGAAGTAGCCGCTCGACGACTGCAAGATGGCCTCCTTCTGCCGCCGCCTGTAGTGCTGTTCTTCCATTATATTCTTCTGCTGGTGCATTGACGTTAGCCTTCTCTTGAAGTAGCAGCTCGACGACTGCGAGATGGCCTCCTTCCGCCGCCGCCTGTAGTGCTGTTCTTCCATAATTTGCTGCTAGTGCATTGACGTCAGCCTTCTCTTGAAGTAGCCGCTCGACAACTGCGAGATGGCCTCCTTCCGCCGCCGCCTGTAATGCTGTTCTTCCATTCCTTCCCCCTGCTGGTGCATTGACGTTAGCCTTCTCTTGAAGTAGCCGCTCGACGACTGCGAGATGGCCTCCTTCTGCCGCCGCCTGTAATGCTGTTCTTCCATCCCTTCCCCCTGCTGGTGCATTGACGTTAGCCTTCTCTTGAAGTAGCCGCTCGACGACTGCGAGATGGCCTCCTTCCGCCGCCGCCTGTAGTGCTGTTCTTCCATAATTTGCTGCTGGTGCATTGACGTCAGCCTTCTCTTGAAGTAGCCGCTCGACGACTGCGAGATGGCCTCCTTCTGCCGCCGCCTGTAACGCTGTTCTTCCATAATTTGCTGCTGGTGCATTGACGTCAGCCTTCTCTTGAAGTAGCCGCTCTACAACCCCATCATAACCCAGTTGACAGACACCTACCAAAGCATGTCTAATTTCACTTTCTGATGGCCTAATTACTCGTTCATTCCTCTTTTTGGCATCTAATATAATTTCCAATTGCTCAAAATTAGCCGTCGTACACGCAGAAGCGAATAGCCTCTGCCCTTCTTCCTGCCAAAGGTATTCCCAGTAACTAGACTCTTGCATCGTGGCAACCTTCTGCCAGACACAAAACATAATCGTATGGCCGTTTCGTACAGCCCAAACGAACATATTCCAGAGAGGCAATAATCTCTTTTCTTCGATGGAGCTCCATGGCATCCATTCTTTTGGTAAGTGTGTTCCGCGTACAAAGTTCTCCAATGTCGCAAAACGTGCTGCATCTTGCGGATCTAGGTAGCGGCTATGGCTGTGCCAATAGCACTTACAATAGTCAAGAATTTGGAAGATAGGGTCTACTTTTTTTGCTTGATAAGTGCTAAGCTCAGTCCTCAAAACGTTGACCAAATCAACTGGTTGATTTGCCCTCTTGCCTCGGCGGCTTCTGAGAGCATTTATCGTTGCCAATGGCCGCATCAAACTCGGAGCCATGGTCCCCACAATGCCTACTGGGTGATTCATGGAATGGAGGTATGTAGTGTCAGAGGTTCGCGTGATAGCTTGATGAAAATCCGTGAAAGACAAATATGTGAGACAAACATTTGCCAAATATTGCTCTGTCATAGCTCCGTCGATAGCGAATTTAGATGATCCTTCGTTATTATAGTTTTGCAGAAAATCCCGAACTGTGTGGTGAGCCAGCGATATTGTTTTGTTAGCCTCATCGAATTTGATGAGATTTCCGCATAATCTAGCTAGTCTCGGTATATCAAGCTTGAAAGACGGGTATTGCCACGACTTCTGGTCCGTAGTGATGGATACAGCTTCTTCAAGCTCACCGATCGTCAGCGGTCGTTCGCTGTAGATGACCCATTGAAATGTCCTCTTTGCTCGTGCGGCCTGATCACTAGTTCTTTTAGCGAGTCTCTCTAACAAGAGGCTATATAGATCTGTAATCTTTCGCGGAAGAGTCTCGAGGAGATCAGGAATTCTGTCCGGAGTTCCGTCCTCATAAATATCGAGAACGGCTTTAAATTGCAGGTCAACCCAAAGGAACCTTATACTAATATCAGCCTACACATTTCTCTATGTTGAGTAAGGAACTTTAGCTTTCGACCTACATTCCTTCGGCGTCGGTTATCAATTTCCGCTTGATTATGTCAAGTACGGAGGGCGAACATGCAGACAGTTCTCCCTGTGAGTATTCGCCGATCCGCGATTCGATGAATGTTTCGATATCGTCATTGAGGTCCTTTGCCGTGATATGTAGCTGCGAACAGTGAGTGAAAACTTTTGACATGCCCATGGCTGTGTGAGTAAAAGCAAGAATTCGAGCCCCATCCATCTTTTGTACTTCTTTGAGGAAGAATTTGATGTTGCGCTGTCCGACCTCGTCCATTTCGTCGAGTCCATCGATCAGAAGGAAACCTCTTTTGAACTTTTGGTAGTAGTGGAAAAAGAGCTGTTCAAGTTCGCCGGTAGAAGGCTCCAGATGATTCATACAGCTATCGAAAAGCGACTCCAAACGTCTTTGAACATCCGGAGAAAGGGTTTCAAGGTTAATAGTCTGATGTAGAATGCATCTTAGAAAGGTAGAAATTTTTAATGACCCCTTGTTGAGGGAATCAAAGAAATAATAGATAACTACCGTTTCTTTCTGAGCTGAAAAAGTCGTTCTCAGATGATCGACAACGGATGACCTTAAATTGTTAGAATTCTAGATACTATAGCCTCATTGCAAGTTTATGGGGTCACGTACAGTAGAATAGTTTTCCCACAGCCAGCTTCAAGTTCATCAAGTTAGTACAACGACATATAAGGCCAGTATGTAATTGGGAATACCGTACGAATTCCGTAACACCAGAGGTGTTTTGGGCCTGTCTCGTCAATCCATTCCTGAAACTCGGATTTGTGGAGGAGCCAACTGCAGGTTCCCGCACAACGCAGTGCCTGTGTTCGACGAAGGCTAGCAGCGTAGTCATAATTGGGGATAAGTCGCAATAGTCGGATCTTCTCACGCTCTGTAGAAGTCAGACGATTATTTTGTTCTAAAAGCGATGCTTCTGCTTGGATCAACCAAATTACCTTCTTCTGCGAGGATTTTCCGAATCAGTCGAGCGTCGCCCCGCTGTAGTTCAAGCGCCTGCTGCGATCGAAAAGCCCGGTTCTCTTGTATTTCTGCAAATTGTGTGACGCGGAACGCTCTGCTCTCGTCCACTTCTGCTGTTAATAGGCGACGAAAGCTTGCTGCTTCCTGTTCAGACGCCAGTTGCAGCTCCTCAGTAACTTCATTCTTTGCTTCACTAATACTCTCCTCTATCTCTCTGAATTCTACTTTGAATGATTTCCATATTGACTTTGAATACCGTTTAATGCCTGAGAGAGAATTCTTTTTTTAGTAACTTTATATGTATGTACGAGCGGAACAGGGGGTATTACCTCCTTCCTGTACTACTCCTAGTGCCTTTGAGCAAAACTGCACCACAATAGCGTAAAAGTCGGCCAGAGCCTGCTGCGACCTCACTGATGTGGGAAAAAGCTTCTCATATTCAGAGAGCCTGGGACAGTAATTGCTGAGTTGAGCTATCAGTTTTGACAACTTGTCAAAGTGCTCAACAAAGTTTGATGAGACCTAGCAAACGATAAGCACAAACTAAAACACGCTGGTAGTAAAAGGGGACAGACCAAAAGAACGAGTTTGATACCACCCCAAACAAGCGCCGCTATCTGGTTCGGCCCTGCGCATGTATCGACGATTTTGCAAAACTGCTGGATGGAGCTTAGGAATCCTTGGAGTCGCGAAGCGAAGAGGCGGCTCTTACGGCTTGCGTTGGCCTCCGTAATTTGCTGTGTCAGACGCACAACATCGTCTGGCGTCGGCGCAGGGCTTGAGAATGAGTGAAGTTGAGCGGTTTGGTCAGCTGTGAGAATCTGCTGAAACGCGCCCAATGCTGTCGATAACCCGTCATGAGCCCTGCTGTTATGAGCTGAATCCTTTTGAAGAATACCGGTAACGACTAGCATATTGTTATGAGTACCACCGTACACCTAGAAGAGAATGATCTATTTTAGGTTGCTGGGTAGAGTACGATATCGTTTCTGTTGAGTGGGGTGTGCTCATGGTCTACTTGTTGCCAGGCTGAAAGGCTGAAGAGCTGAAGATCCCGAATGCCAAGCTGACGCATCTCGTTACACGAATACGAAAACACGCTCGCCATATGATTTGCTACTAATCACAGCCAATAGACGGGCTGAACGTTGGTCTTCGAATTACCATCGGTGGCGAAAAGAACACTGCGGGGGAACACCTGGAACATAGGAGGCTCTCTGTAAATTAGATATAAAGGTAATGATATAAATATAATTTATAGGTAAGAGATACCCCAGATCTTCAAAAACTGCCACAGTATGTTATATATATAATTTTAGTAAATTACGATATATGTATAGAGTTTATAGTCGCTTAAAGCAAAAGTACCTGTTGTATTTTCCGGCACAGCTGGTTTTCCGCCACGCATAGAGGGACAGTTACCTATTTTCGGGCAAATAAGTCTGCATAATTTCCAAATAGTGCGATTGTTTCATAGACAAAATCTGATGCACTCGACGAGCGAACCGGAATAGCTATTTTAGGTTGAATATTATTGCTTAGACTAGGGTGACAAGCTAAAGTATAAAATGTTGCCACGAGTAAATTGACCGCTGCTGGCCCCAGTGCTGTAATTTTTTCATCTAGCTATTATCAATAAGTTAGAGAATTTGTAAATGAAAGAGGTAGAGATCTTCAAACGTCTTTGGGCAGGCTTTTTTACCGTAGACAGGCTTTCATGGAAAATATTATTCCACTGCACCGGTTGTTCCACGGCAAAGGATATACTTTATGCACACTTTTATGGCTATTCAGTAGATTACAGTACTTGAAAAAGACTCGATATGCCTATTAAAGTTTTAATCAAGAACCTCTGTCCAATCGTCCACATCCGACACTTTCCTTTCCACATCTTTTATTCGCAAACACCCAAACTCTTCCGCCAGCTCAAAATCTACTTTCAGAGTTACGCGGCTCACGTCAAATGCATTGCTCCTATCATCAACAACAATTTCCGTCAATCCTGTGTCCAGTTCCAAATCCCAGCGCTTATTCGCGACATCGCCAGTCCAAATTGGCGTCATCGAAAAGAGCTGTACAATACTGAACGATCCCTTCTCTGCCCGAAACAAATTTATCAACGCAGTATCGAGCACTTTTTGCCACGAGAGACCACGAGCACGAAATACCTGCCACTCTTTGCAGATCCGCTGGCTCACAAGCGCTCTGCGAGCCTCACCGCCCATATGCCTCGCAAACGCCCGATCATCACCGTCTAACTCTATGTCGAGAGAGTCCAACGGGAAACGGCGCGCAACTGCGTTTTGCGCCATATCCGCAAGTGTGTCCATGCACTGGCTGACTTTTCTCAACGAAGGCATGGACACCGACGGCACAAGATCCATCACGTTGTCGTGAATGGCAGGCAAATCCTGGCCTTCGAACGCGCGGTTCAGTCCCTCCTGAAGAGATACGGAGGCGGATTCTGCGGCTTTGGCGAGCGTGTCGCGGACATATGGCCACCGGAGTGATGTTTGGGCTGAGGAGGCGGCGGTGCTGGGGTTCTTGATTGCGTGCACGGCGGTGGATCGCCAGTTCCCGTTTTGCTCTTCGGGGAGGAAGATGGATGCCCCTGAGAATGTGGTATCATCCCAGGAGGGGCTTTGAGGTTGGGAGGTGTTGCTGTTCTGAGCGTTGGTGGTGGGGGGACCTTGTGGTGGAATCAGGGGCTCTCCTTGTGAGCGAGGATCGCAAATAGTGAGTGTGCGACATTTTGATGGGACAGAGAGAGAGGCGGTGGAACAGTTGGTTCGTGAATTATGTGGGCGGTTGGGTGCGCCAAAATCCGTTTCCTGGCGTTTGACAGAAGGGCGCATGATGGCGGTGGAAAATGTGAATATTTTACACGGATTCTGGGTCTGCGGGGCGCCGCTGGACTAAAGCTTCTGCAAGCGATTTTGGGTTGATCTTGAGAAGAGGATTGTGCGAAAACACTCGCAGACCCAATATGCCGAATAGGGAGTATTACACAGTGAATGACCCTGTGTGATGGGGAAAACAATGTTGTCACATTGATCTCTATTTAATGAGGGGGAATAATGTTACAAGCTGACAGAAACACTTCGTGAATCAAAGGTGAAAATGTCCACGGATAGGTGTTTGAAAACACGAATTTTTGTGTGTATACAGCTGTTGGTGGCTACCGCAATGAGTGGGCCTGAGTCAAAGCCCGTGGCCAGTCGAGATTTATCTAATTACCCTCAGACCACATTGGCATAAGAGCACATCCTGTGTGATATCAGACGAGTCTTTTCAAGAACGATCATATCTTAAAATTGGATTTTGTTAATTAAGCGTGCAAAGGTATGATGAGGGTTGAATCTGAGAACATCAAGTAGATCTCTGAACATCTAGGTAGTGAACGGCTAGTGAGGACTACAAAGCTTTGAAAAATCATCATATTTGGAAACAATCTGGATACTTTCGCGATAAAATCCACACTTCATCAGCCTCGTAACGACGCAGTACACGCATATCACTACCACGTCTCCGTAAAATGACAACCAAATGATAACTAGTGTGCATGAAAACTAACATTGCGCAAGAAAGGCATTGAGTTCAACGATACCTACAATGAAATTTCCATGCCATGAAAATCCCCACTCATGCGGGCTCTGGTCTTACACCATATTCAGAGAATGTTGTACACTTGTTGATGTGTGTCGAGTGGCCATTTGCTTCATTGAAGATGTTGCAACCGTATACTGCCGCATTCGGAGGTGTATACACTGAGATAATCAACTGCAATTCAGAATTTGAGAGAATGGAGCACTTACGATGCAATGAGACGGCAAAGTCATCAGAGCTGGTATTCGAGATCCGGTGAAGTCCAAGCTTGTCCGACATATAGGTAACTTCATCTTTCTCAAACGTTTTGCTTGACAAGACTTGCAGTGGGCGATCTTCGGACTTGTTACGCTCGACTGTAGGCCATGCGTAGCGTGTTTCCGTGAGACTGCCTTTGAGAATCTTCATGATACAATGGGCATTGGCATGACTGGTGTTTGTTAGCATCGCCGCTTAAAGAGTATGTAGCAAACTAGGGACGATGACTCATCGTCATAGTCCTGTACAACAGGTGAAGGGTAGAGAGATATTGAGAGTTATCGTCCTTACCGGAGCTCCAACGTTGTAGACGCATCGATCTTTAGATCGGCGACAAAAGTCGCTTCGTCACGCGGAGTGCAGATCTATCGGATCTTGATAGCCTGCAAAGGTGATCATGGCTTGGAGTGTCTTCATGTCAATTGACAGCGCACAAAGAAACTTACTCATGAATAGGGCTAGCCCGACCGGGCGACCACACGAGGATTAGCTTCCACAGTTAGCAGCATTCAATATATGCTGATATCAGACTACTGTACCAAGTTGCTCTTTCCATTTCCTCTGTCGACCAGATTCCGTGTATAGGCCATCTCCGCTGCTGGGAAAAAATACTGCGACCAGTCTGACTCTTCGGATTTGTAGTCCTGCATCAGCTGCTGCAGTTCTCCTTCATCAACATCATCAGAGTCTATGCCCGAACAGGGCCCTAGCTTTTCGCTGAGAGCCTCAACGAGTAACTGAAAGTTGTCTTGCCCCTTGGTGATGCCTGGCATGGTGGTGTTTCTTAAGCTTACGGTGACGAAATATCGCTTTTGAGTGAGCAGAAGAAGTCGGGATAGAAATGTCGTGGAAGAAGGGAAAGATAAGGACAAGGGAGACAGATATCTATCAGGAAAGCTAATTGGGGCACGGGACACGCAAAGGTGCAGAATTCGGAGTCACATTAGGTAAGTTGTTGGCCATTCCGATTGTGGGTCGATTGCTATTCGCTGGTTTACACCGCAGGTTGTACACGCATGCATTGCGATACGTGCCTCCACGAACGACGCAGGAGAAGTCGGCGATTCAATGCACCATGAGAGTCGCAGCGGCTTCCTACGGAAAAGACAGCTTCGTGAAGGGTTCTGGGCGTGCATGGCACCGGACCTGGAAATGATTTGCCGAGCGGCGAAACGATTCACCGAACCGCGATGACGCGCAGGCGGGGGAATTGCGGCCTCAAATTTCGAGGTACCAAATCAACACCAAACGTTTCTTGCAGATTGCTGTCAAACACAGAATTCAAGCGCCATGGCGACTACAGTGGATAAGGTGAGCGCTATTCTACTATAAAGGGTGCGCAAAGGCTGACGCAAATCGCGAAATAGATCAAAGACATCGAGGCCGAAGTAAGACACCCCCAGCCCACAAACGCCTTAATCATAACTTATGCCCCTATTCCAGATGGCCAAAACACAAAAGAATAAAGCCACGTCTTTCCATCTTGGTATGGCTATTGTTCGTAAAGTGCATGTCAACATGCTCATATATGGCTAGGGCAATTGAAGGCGAAACTTGCAAAACTCAAGAGAGAGCTTCTTGAGCCAAGCAGTGGCGGAGGAGGTGGCGCTGGTGTTGGTTTCGATGTTGCTCGAACTGGTGTTGCCAGTGTGGGTTTCATAGGCTTCCCCTCAGTGGGAAAAAGCACGCTTATGAGCCGATTGACTGGACAGCATTCGGAAGCTGCAGCATATGAGTTCACGACGGTTGGTAAACTAACGCTTGGGCTGGCGATCTTTGCTGACCCTTCCACAGCTTACCACGGTTCCTGGGCAAGTCATGTATAATGGAGCCAAAATCCAGATGCTTGATCTACCTGGTATTATTCAAGGCGCCAAAGATGGTAAGGGTCGTGGACGTCAGGTCATTGCAGTTGCAAAGACGTGCCATTTGATCTTCATCGTGCTCGATGTCAATAAACCCCTGACTGATAAGCGAATCATTGAGAACGAGCTGGAGGGTTTTGGTATTCGAATTAACAAAAGCCCGCCCAATATTGTCCTCAAGAAAAAAGACAAGGGTGGTATCAATATCACCTCAACCGTTCCGCTATCACATATCGACCACGATGAGATCAAGGCTGTATTGAGCGAGTACCGTATGGCAAATGCCGACGTTGCTATCCGGTGTGATGCTACCGTGGACGATTTGATCGATGTTATTGAAGCAAAGGGCCGAAGTTATATTCCCGTCATCTACGCGCTTAACAAAATTGACGCCATTACAATCGAAGAGCTTGATTTGCTCTATCGGATTCCACATGCTTGCCCCATCAGCTCTGAGCATGGTTGGAACATCGACGAGTTACTTGAGCAGATGTGGGAGAACTTGAACCTTGTCCGTGTTTACACGAAACCCAAGGGCCGGATGCCAGACTACTCCGCACCAGTCGTCTTGCGATCCACGGCTTGTACGATTGAAGACTTCGTGAGTTTCTCGCTTGCTGCCGTAACAATAGTCGCTAACGCGAAGGAAGTGCAACTCGATCCACAAGACGATCTTGGAGCAATTCAAGCACGCTATCGTCTATGGCAAATCGTGTAAACATCAGCCCCAGCGCGTGGGCCTCTCGCACGAGCTCGCCGATGAAGATATTGGTATGTACTCCCCCCCCCGCTTGAGACTATTAGCGGATTGCTCTGAACTCATATGTCGTCCAGTCACGATCGTAAAACGGTAGATCGAGTCTTGTGACGTGGGATCTTCCGGCGTGCAGGGCTTCCGGCTCTTGCGATACAGAGCAAGTGGAGCGAAGGGAGGCTTCTGGATGGCTAAATATGTCTCACTGCGATATCAGTAGGAGGATTGGACATGATTTGAAGGATGACGAGTAGGGCGAGTCTCAGGGCCGACTTCGCGGCTTGGATTGGCCAAAGTAATCGTCCTAAAGCACTGCGCCGGCATCAGCCCCTATGCTTACTTTGAACAAAACAGCTTACGGAGCGGATCGTACCTACTATTCGCCAGTCCACGAGGGCTGTGGCGGTCCGTTGCGGTCCGCAAGCTATCAATAACACATGGTGGCTCTACTGCCGAGAAGGCGTACCAACGGACTTGACGGCTCAACGAAGCCTCGTGGTGAGACGCGGCCACTGCTAGGTATTGGAACGGTGTCAGCTTTCTTTTCCCATATTGTTTACTTCGGAATCTCAGGGAATACGATGAGATGATCAGCATTACCTGGCCCAATTTTGCAGCTGTTGGCCTTTCTTATTGGTTTCTAACGAACACAGTAGTCGACTCGGAGAAAACCAGCAGGGGTCCTCGCCTTGCTGGCGACTCAGATAGCTCGTTGTCAGTCGGGCGCTAATTTATTATCGCTCCCAGCTGTGAGTGGCTGTTCGGCAAAACCTAATGAGCCCTCAATGGCTCGCCTCTTGGTGGGCGCGATTATTGCAACATTCCGAAAGCGTTTCAGCCGTGGACAGATTCTGCTACTCCTTTATGCACCACCGATGATTGACGTCTTGACCAGGCTGTGGGAGTCGCCACCATGTCGCGTACCTGAGTAGCAATTCTTAGAACGCAATCGGCGTCGCGCCACGAGCGCACGGCAACATCCAGAGAAGTGCGCAGCTAGGGTTCCAAGCAATGCACTGCCAATATGGCGCGTCCGCTGCTACTATGCCTGGTTGGGGAAGCATCAGATTAGCCGGCCGTAGAGGTGCAAAGCGGTGGGATGGCCCTGATGGGATGATACTAGCCGTCAGTTCGCCTCGACATCCCATTTGCCGCAACAGAGACAGGCGTGGAGGGCGTGTGCTGGGGTGTGCTCTTGCGCTTGAGCCAGGCGGCCGCATAATTCTGGCCCGTCGCAGTTGCTAGGGGCACATCCCCGATGAGACCCGCACACGCTAACCCCAACGTCGCTGCTCGTCGCTTGGCCTGATGGCGTCCAGGATTTGAAGCGCACAAGCCATCGAGCCAGCCTTCGTCGGCACGCTTGGGCTCGAAACAAACAGGGCCCCTCTCCCGCATAGCTGCAGCAGGCCGCGCCCGCATTGCACACACCAGGGCTTGTACCAGAGTCCCCAGACTCTCTTCAAGTACGCGCTGCAGGCCCGCCGCGCCAGGCATTTCCCTGCAGTTCCTATCCTTCCATTTGAGCTCACTGCCTTGCCGCGCTACTTCATACTATTTTGTGTGGGCCTCTGTCATACTACGGCGCTTTTTGTCAGCCCAAGCCCCGTAATCGCAGTGGTACATCCTTATCCTCGTCGCTGTTGTTTCGCTTCAGGATCCAGAACGTCACTTTATGCATGCATGCACGCCGTCGGTCTGAGATCACTCACACATCAAAGAACAGAAACACCACGGCGCAAATGCTAGATAGACACATTGCTCTTGCTAGCATCTGACACCGACACTACTGCTATCTTCGCACGAATATAGGACGCCCACTAGTTCAACTGCGACGGACATGAGCCAGTTGCAAATGGACCACGAACAGCACCACCACCAGGATCATTTTGATGACCATAGTGGTGCATGGCACGACAATACCGGTTACAACCCACATCATCATCAAGATTACAACAGCTTCTCTAGCTATGGCCCGCTGCCAATGGAGCCACTGTATGCAGCGGGCATGCACCCACCTCATCATCCACACCCCACCCCCAGGACTACACACCAGCAACTACAGCCGCTCATAATGCCACAATGGCCAAGCATGTTGACAAGCCAGTCGACATATCAACCACCTATTTTTCCGTCTGCACCCGTACCGATAACGCCAGCATCAGCTACTCCAGTATCGGCCACTTCAACTCACTCGCGCACGTCGTCGACACCACGCAAAACTCTCACTGACTCGGATCGAAGACGGATGTGTCAATATCATGAGGACAATCCCACTGTAAAGCAAACCGAAATCGGAGGTATGTCTGCACCCATCGACGTCTTGAGCCGACTGTTCCTAACAAGAGACCCTAGCTATGTTTGGAGTAGAGAGAAGGTACTGCTACTTGTCTTCATACGTCTTTCTGTGCTAATAGTTGTGTAGTACTGTTTCAAAAGTGTTGCGCCAGAAGGAAAAATACTTGTACCAGGATGATGGGAACCGCTCCCCCATCAAACGTTCCAAGGGCAAATTTCCTGACATCGAACGCGCACTTGCAAATTGGGCTAGAAATCACCAAAGGCAAGGACTGCCACTCAATGATAGTCTGATTCGAGACAAGGCTCGCTTCTTTGCATCTACGGTGGGTAATTCAGACAGCCACACGAAGGCGAACAGCACCAGTTGGCTAGAAAAATTTAAACAGAAGAATCATCTTATGGGAGCTAGGTCGAGGAAAGGCTCAATAGCAGAGGAATCAGAGGGAACATCGAATCCGCCGTCTACTGCACAGACCCCAGGGGCCATCTCGCCTACATCTCCAGGCGGGGTATCACCCTCCAACACAACCGTTGCAGCCAAAAAGAGCACAGAAAACCTGAAGAGCGAAAGTCCAGACACCTACGATTTCTCAACTCAGCGCCGGCCATTTCATTCACAGAGTAATACTTCGTTATCCAGCGTCTTCACAGACACTGCGCCATCATCATTCTCAGCTGGTGCTACAAGCCCAACTTCACTTTCTTCTCCATTTTTCACGCCCGATTCAGCATGTGGTCCAAGTCCCTTTATGGGACGACAGTCTGCAAACGGGCAGCCAGGAAGCAACAACTTTCAACGGCCACGAAGTCAAACCTTTCCGATGCTGATAGGTGTAGAACAATACATGTCACCACCAGGATCTTCCGATGCACTGACTCCAAAATTTATTAGCAGTGGGGCTCTTGATTCTCCTATGGCAGAACTCCCTGGATCTCTAGCCGCAATAGACGAAGCGATGTCTGTATCACCTACCCAAATCAACCATTCGATGCAACCACCACCTCTTCCATCAAATCACAGCGACGACAAGGGATCTTCTGCCGATTCGTCGCCCATTACGCCGTCGCAAGAAGACGCTGCACGCGCACTAGAGCTTGTAATGAACTTCTTCCAATCACAGCATGCCGGCTTCGTTGTAGAGCCCCTGGAATACGTTACTATCGGGAAATTGATGGAAAAGCTTCGTATCAAACGAGAAGGCGAAGCAACGGGCATGCGCCGGGATTCAGAGCCTGACTTCATCATCCCTAAGCTTGAAAGCGTCGACGCTCTGCACTAATTAGTCGTGGAGAGTCTAGTAACATCGCCGAGCTACGCTTTCTCCGACGCGACGACACACAAGGATCCTGGATGTACACATTTCTAGCGGCAGTCGCCTACGGCGCACTCCTCCCGAGTTGTTTGGTCAGAGGCCAACGCGTGACGTTTTTGCTGTCACGAGACAGGGACACAGCCGATTTGGAACACAGCCGGCATTGCGCTCTGTAGCTGGGCCAGAAATTTCCCTACGTGTGCCAACCCTTTTTTCAACTCATTTGCATCAACATTTTAGCATTATATTTTTGCCCCATCTTCTATTTCGTTCACCTCGAATTTCTTTGTATCCTACGCCGGCCTAACTATACCCCCACTTCCTGCGCGCACCGATCAATCACTTTTCACATACACTTTAAGAAAAGACTGTAACGGCCCACGCGGGCCACTACCTAAGTACTTGTACGCTTCACTTCTTGTTCCCCCCTGCTATTTTCGTTTTCGGTTCTGATGCAATTATTGCTGTTAGCCTCCGAGTTGGATTACACCCCCGAGACGAATTATTTGGAATGCATTTCTTGTACGCTCATTGTCACACATAAGTGGATACGATATAGCTGTCAGATTTCAGAGTTGGAATACAGTAAGCAAAATGCACCAAGGAAATATCAATCCTTCGTACCTATATCTCACCTAGCCAATTATGATTGTGCACGTTGAATTATTGGCATGTTAGAGATCGCCCGGTGGTCATGTGTCAGTGAACGGAAAGCAGTTGCCGTTCATACTTTCTAGCGTTCTGCAATCGTCCTTGCACAATACAGCACAAGAGAAATGTAAAGTTTATGCATAGGTCTGATTCCGCGGACAGCCGTTTCGCTACCTCACGTCAAGTTGCATGTGTGCGAGGTGTTCATGTGTGACTGCGAACATGAGGGTCGTTCGCATCAAATCTCAATCCCCACCTTCGGCAAGCGAGTGAGGGCCGCCATGCTGCAGGCGCAGCATGAACAACACATCCCGACCTACCTAGTGTTCATGACGACATGTCCAAGACAGATCGAGCGGCCACACTTTTCTCGGTCTTTCTAACATCTCCGAGTTTTCTTGACGATCGTCAGATCGTTTTCGTAGGGCTTTCCCAATCTAGAATCTCGTTTCAGAAAGTTTATTGGAGAGCGCAGCGGCTCAGCCGCGGGGGAAGTGTGTGGAACCGAAAGACAGGAGACAGGCAAATCCTGGGGTCCGGAGCGCCTCGCACATGGCACAGAGGACCGCTAACCACATACTCCGATGCTCAACCATGATGCGAGCAGGGCGACCCCGAAAGAAAGGAAAATGAAGTCATGCAATCTGCATTCGGCGATGTGCAGAGATTCCTCCTGGATGGCTCGTGTTTGCGTTGTTGTTTTTGATGCCCAAATAGGACAACATGCTAAACACATAGTTTTCCGTTGAGCCCACGCCTCGGGCATTCGTCGAGCGCGCCAAAAAGCAAGCATCGAGAGACGCGCAACAATATGGCGATAAGGCGGTGTAACCTCGGTCACAACTTTTCTGTCTACTTGTGGTATTTACCGGTACGGGCCGTAACGCGAGAGTTTGACCGGCCTCCTTGCCATGGCGTGGCCCGCACCGCACCATACTGCACCGATGAGTTCACGGCGAAGCTGGCACAGCGCAACCGGAGTTGTAGAAGTCGTTGCAGGAGTCTGACCGCAGCATGTACAGTGGGCAGGAAGCAAGCGTGGGAGTTGGGTGAATAGACGCCGGGGAGCCTATAGGATAAAGGCAACCGTGCAGATTAAGTTGGGGACGGGTGGGCAATGTCAGATCTGTGCCACTTTTACACTTTGGCAACCATAGGGTGCGTGTTAGCGATCGTTGGTGTCCCCGGCGGCACAGCGTGATGTCGAATGTACCCCGTGTGCAGTGTGTATGCCTGTTTTAATCATTCAACAGGCTGAAATGCGGCCAATGGCGGGTGCGGATTTAGGATTGCTTTCGTACTTTATCGGCCCTTTGACACTTGCTACGTCGCGTGTAGCGCAAAGCTAGAAAAAAGCCGTGCGACTACGACTTTTTGTCAGACGGGCTTTTTTATGTTTTGACGGGCTTACCGCGGAGCAGATTTACAAACCTTAAATCCAAGGAGACGAGTTCTGGAATTTGTCGGTGGCTCAGAATTCGTAATTTTTTTTCACTTTGGCGCTATTAAATTGCAACCCTGCTAAAGCGTCTGTACGAGCTGTCAGATGGATGTTTCGCCTGCACGCGTACCACCGTCATACATGATGAACTAAATAATTCGTAGTTACGCAAAGAAAAGTACCTGCGCTAGTCACCACGTGACTAAAATTGAATGCCGTGTAACGCGGTACGGGTAGGACCGCTAGACAATACTCTTTTCGTGGCTCCATGACTAGCAGGTACATTAGGCTCCTCGCAGTTCGTATCTGTGTAACACGACCGACTTCAGATCTCAAACTATTGCCATGTAGCAAAATATTGGCGCAAGAGGCATCCATACTGGGTCGTCAATGACATGTTGCAGCACGCAATCGTGATCAGCTGTCGCCCTGTGTGCCCAGCCTGATAATTGCCGGTTGGGAAGTGAAACGCATGGGCCAGGTCTGTAACAACCGCGAGTCTCCTGTCGATAGTTTGAGCTTGAACCAAGCGTTCACAGCCCTACTCTGCCCCGTGGAACATGCCTCATTGCTAACCAGTTGGTACAACGACCTCGTCATTACGGTTTGTCCACCCACAACTTGATGTACCACCGATGCACCCGCCTGTCAGACACAAGTATCCGTTGCCGGGCCATAAGCCGCGGAGGAAACACGTAATTGTTGGCATGTGAGGCTGGCAAATGGCTGGTCGAATAGGCCGAGGTGGCTTTAAATTTGCAGCCGCTTCCTATCTCTAATGAATTGTAAGACATGGATGGGCGTGTAGCGATGTATCACGGCTTTGTCATACGCGTCCTACTCCGCACTCGCCGCCTCATTTCCTCGCGTTCAGCGTGAATATAGCTTATTGGCGATCGTGATGTGAGAGCGTCGCTGTTTGCGTCGACCCATTTTCAGGTTGATGCGCACTTGGCCCCCCACGAACGAGGACTCCCCTGAAATGCTCAGTTCATGATGATCCCCCCCTAAGGCGATGTCTTGCAGTTTCGAGTCAGATCCCCAAGACTCTTTGGGCATCAAGTAGCTCCAAGGAGCCTCTTCCCCGTTCACCGTTTAATAAAAACAGGCCACCGAGTGCCGCGGACAAGGAAGGCTTGCTTTGATTAGCGCGTCGTGTAGAATCGCCTAGGTCCATGAAGGGGACTCCAGGATTATGACATGGGCAATGGACCCCACGCTCTTCGCGAACCGCTTTAGCAGCAACCATTTTGGAGATTGTTGCCAGACCCTGATAAGATGGGCGGAGAGCCTTACGAGGAAAAGAATTAGAGTTTGGGACGCCAACGGCTATCCAGGGTCTTGACTCAGCATTACTGCGTTGCTACCAACGGTTGACTTTGATCAAGGCAAAACAGCCTACCGCCTACAGGACGCGGGTGTGCGGCAAGCGGCTCTACGCACGCGCCCTCAAAGCGCGCGGCACTCGACAGGTTATCATCGCATGTTCGGACTTGGGCTGTAAGCTTACACAAGGCGGAGTAAAGATACAGATGCTGAAACACTGGGCGGCAGGACGCAGGAACCGGCATGCATTCGTTGTCGAACGCGATAAGGCGATGTCACAGGCTGGTGGCGTGCGGGGTAGTTGGTCAAACTCTGCTCCACCCCACCATCGCTTCTACCAGAGTAGCCATGAAACAAGCAGGCAATTTTGGGCCATTGCGAGGCTATTTTTGTCGTTGGAACATATGAAACTACCGACGCACTCCAAAAATTCACAGGTGCGTGGTCGGCATGTTGCTGCAAGAACCGCAGCTTGAGCGCCAGTGGGTAGCCGCGCATTGCCTTGATAGTGGGGCGTTTAGGATTCAGGAACCGCGGACAACGCTTGCAGGATGAGGCATGGCCATGTCAAACAATGGGACGCTACTTTGGGTGAATGTAGTTTAATCCCACGACTCCTACTTTGCTGCGCCGTTTTCTTACTGTAAGGTGCTTGATATTTCACAATGTATCGGAGCAGACCCGCCGCGGTCACGGAGGTACGCACTACCTAACTTGCAGGCATGCAGGCGTTTAGCTATTGCCATTACGTCGCTTACTGTCCGATATCCAAAGTCGGCCGGCTGTTTGCGGCGGCTTCAAGCCAGTGCAAGCATGTCGAAATGACACGGACCGTCGCGCTCCCCGAGTGTCTTTGACATGCAGGTAGTCAAAGCTTGCCTTAGGCAAAGAACTGGACAAGTATCTTCCCTGCTACACCGCTTGTCAAGACGCTGCCGCGCTTTCAGATGGCAATCAGCTCCGAAAGCTTCGTAAAAGCGGACCGGCGGGGCGCGTCACCACGCCGTCGGCCTCGACGGCAGGGAACCACGCCTTGCTTTTTCTCGTCTTCTATTCCGGCCCTTCACTTGAACAGTCAGGTGGTCTACGACGCATGCAGCCTGGATTGCCCTGTTCCTCAACAATTGCTGTCGCTGAATTTTCTGATTGGCTGGGAGCCCCTCTTTTCGAGATCAGCGGTGTACCTTTTCCCAATGCTAGATGATACAGATGCGGGATGAGTTGTTAATACATGAACGTACATTGTGCGTCTGAGCAATCTAGGCTTCTTTGGTTTCATTGTTTCATCAATGTAGCCTAGATTATGAAATCAAGGCGATTTAGAGTTCAATCTACGATCACCATAACCCCGAGTGTGATGCCTTCTTTCTCATACCGTCATACCATGCTGACTTAGCAGTTCGCACATTTGGCGGTGAAGTTGGCATTATTCGTGAAGCTGTGACCTGTCGCAGCCAGTGTAACTGATCTTCTAATTCAAAATAGGTGTAGTAGACAAGTGTATGGGCAAACCCGCGTGCGCATCAATTGAGCGCTCTTCCATCAGCTCACGGACGCCTCGCTCTCCTAATTCCGGCACCAGCCGAACTATGATTAGTTCGACGATTTGGAAGATTAAATGCTTGTTGAGATAAGAGTCGTCCAAATAACTCAATATTTCTTCAATGTTAGCAAGCTGTAAATCGTGCTCGGGCGTTGCGAAGAACAGAGCCGCCAAATTTGATGGTATCAATTTTAATATGGATGTGGCACAGTAACGCTTCACTTCCTTTGCCCCATCCTCTGATGGAGGTTGGCGCGGAGGTCCAAGAGCATTGTTCGGAAAGATTGTCGCGCGCAGCGTACGAATAATGGCGGGCAGAAAGGTGGGGTTCAGGATGCGGTTGTGGATTGTGTCCGAAAGGAACCTAAATTAATCAATAGTTAGCGGATGGAGTCTGACATCTCGTGAGTATTGCATTTGACGCGAAACTCGAAGTGTGCATGGGGCACCAAAACAGGTCTTCCGCGGGGTGCCTGTCAAACAGAGCGCGAGAGTGAGGCCAGGTCCAGAATGTTGTGCCCCTGCCATGGCACGAGAATGATGCATGATTTAGGCCGCAACACGAAAGCCATAACCTAAAGCCAATATGTCAAGTGAACTGGGAAGTTCGCTCCAAAAGTATCACATAATCAACCGCGGAAAAGAATTTGTGAGAAATTCTTGAACATCATTATCGTCACCTCCACAGGGGTCGAAATTATGATAGCAACACCGTGCCACATCTTGCCAAGTGGGAGGAGCGGTAGAAAAGTGAGGCGCAAGCCTTCTATAGTTTTGGTAGCATGACCAGGGTCTGTGGCCAATGTCGTGCGCTCATGAGGGACGGCCAGTCCCGAGCTGGACAGATGGTGTGAGCAGATCAACCGGCGCGTAAGCGGACCATCCGAATTGGCTAGAGCAAAGCTGCAGTTAGGGGTTTTGGATCATGCTTCGTGTTGCAGAGTTGCCGCAGACGAAGACCACACTGCGTTACTGATCGAGAGGAACGCAAATTCAGCCCGCTGCTGCAAGCATCATGACGTGGTCTTGAACGATGCTGATATTAGGGATGCGACTGCCAAGTTTCGGGTCCGAAACGCAACGAATTTACCGCCCGGAACGGGTGCCGGGGCGTGCATGAAACGATGCGCCCTAACAAGGGTGCCAAAGTGTGCCAGCCAGCGGGCCGTCGCATTCGCTGAAGCGAGGTCAAGTGACTGAAATCGTATGCGGGACTAAATGCGCCTGGTGTTGCATTGTGCCCGATGGTGTTGCCGCTGGCCAATAAGGGAAAAGAAGGGGTCAACTGTCGTAACTTACCTGTCCAATATTCCGTCAGTGTTACCCACCCTGCCCGGGCCCGCCAGTAATCCCCAGTGCAGCATCGAGATGGAGCCTGCTAGCCAAGGCATGCGGATGCTCAATTCAGCGAGTTGCGCCATGCAACTCCACAACCTCATGCTCACAATCGGACGCTTGGGCTCCAACGCGCGCCTGGACAATGGTGCCCCCATGAACGAGAACGGTGGTTGGCTCGATGCCTCAGTGGACAACCTTTCGATAGTGACCGATCTTGAGGGAAGGGAAGGTGATCTAACAAGATTCAACACCACCGCCTGCGCCGCTGTAGACGCCAAAAAGATGTATTGGACAACGGCCCAGAAGAACCCTGAAATCAACACGAGCCATGTCTTATGATGCTGTTTGCTAGGAGCAGGTAGACTTGTCGATTCGGCCTCTTCCTTGTGTGCTGATGACAACAGGCCAAATCTTTCCAGGCGGGTCATTGACTGTTCTGGACTTGCATCCTCCGATTGGCAGCTCTTTTCATCTGCACTATTAGTCTGTAAGACCTTCGCGACACTCGTGATGCTTTCCCACAACAGCCAGCCTTCGCAGGCTTTCCCGCTGATGCCATTCCCCAGGATCATCTCGGCAAATATCTCTGCCACTAGAGCTCGCAGACATCCATTTTCCAAATCCTCGGTAGGCAGCAGCACGGTCAAGACCCCCTGGACCAACAGTTGACGCCATGCGGACTCGTTTTCCCGTTGCTCAACAAAAGTGGACGGCACAGCATCGGTCGGAACAGGGCTAAGTGCAGGGTGCGGTTGGAGAGTGTGGAAGACCAGGCGTGGATCCGCGACTAACGATTCCGGGGAAAAGGCTTGCTGTTTGGCCAGGCGGAAAGCTTCAGGGTGTAAAGTTAGATGATGTGGTATCGAAGCCTAGGATTTAGGGATCACCTACAGCTGAGATGGTTTTCAATCAACTCAGGGATTTCGTCCAAGAGCAAGGCCTCCAAGTCAACCATGCGAAGCCGCTGCTCAAGAGCCCTCGTGCAATGAGCAATAATCTGGAGCACTTCATTGGTGAATATATGATCTAGCGTGATCTTTGAGTACCACGTCTGCACGAATTCCTTGATTATCACAGAGATGATTCCGTAGAGCTGCAGGTCGACTTCATTTGAGCTCGTCAGTGGTGGTAGCACTTCATCGATTGGGCGCGGCGTGCCTCGCCCTTTGTCACCATTTCCCAAGAGTACATTGTGGGAACAAAGAGTGCGTCGAACAAATGCTGCTGTCGCTTGGTCGGATGTGGTGTCGAGCTGAGGTCCTGGTGTTTCTACTGACCGCGCTGCACCAGTAGGACGAGGATTGCCCGGCTGATCACTCCTTGCGAGTCCCAGAGCAGTTGATGTGGAGGCATGGGGATTTTGTGGCTGTAAGATTGCCCGGTGAGTGCTTGCCGTCATTTTCGACTACCGCTCATGGCTGCACTACGCTTAAAACACGCGACGGCGCGTGGAAGCGTGAATACAGCAAAATGTTGCTGTGGGTGAGTTAGTAAAGAAGTCAACTTGATGACGTGCGTAAACGGAGGTTTAGTTTAGCCGAAGTTTTAGCGCGCTGCCTGTTGGATTCTACCCTCAGCTATCTACACCACCTTTACAACCACCAACTTTCTTGAGAGGATTCTAAAATTGAAAGGAAAAATGAAGCTAGCACGTTCCGATGGCTCGTCAGCCCTCCCTTAGCTTCTATATACAACTGACACGGGCACAGCAGCAATTCTAACTGCCGAAGCTCAACTCAAAGACATCGTGCAAAACCTCTACAACTTGATAGTGCAGTCATATGATCACCATGGTAGTAAGACTGAAGAAGCCATGAAGCGCGAGATGTAAGTGGAATAATTCCCAGGCCTCTCATTACCATCAACAATATGTATTGGCTAACTACGTCCACAGCCAATCGCTCATTCAGAACCTGCTCAAATTATCTCGAACAGCGCCATCGGTCGCCGTAGATATCCCACCTGAGGTTACTAATTACGTCGAGAACTCGAGGAATCCTGATATCTTCACACGTGAGTTTGTCGAGACGGTGCAGCGCATGAATCAGATGCTCAAAGGTCGTTCTGATGCGTTACAAATGCTCCAAGAGCAAATTGCATGGCAACTCATAAATGTCATACCCGAGTTAAAAGACGATGTGGCAAAAGCGGTTGAGTCCTCTGGTGGCAGGATGCCAGCTTGACCAACATCTGGCACCAAAAGAACCTTGATTGAGACCGTGTTACAATCCAAGGATTGTTCCGAACCTATGCCTCTCGAAAAAGCACTCAGCCACATATAATGATCCTCTTACAATCAATCCAGGACTCCAATGATGTCAAATAGCGCAAAGCTACTCTCCGATAATTTCATGACCGCTTCGCGGGGATTCCAAGGATAACGAGAGAATACAGTGTTGGCCTCTTACGGCTGAACCCGGACACGCATGTTTCCCTGGTTAACTCAAAAAAAAAAAAAAAAAAAAAAAAAAAAAACTAGCTCTGTTGCACTAACTCGTCAATCCGAACCGCTCCAACATACAATTTACCTCACAACGACCAACGACATTTACCTCCCAAAAACGTGCTTATTTACCTCTTACAACAGTAGCCGAAAATATCTTTGTAATCACCGATTGAAACTATTAAAATTACCCTCGCAATGCTGGGCCAATCTTGTATCAATGCCCATCGATAAGGATAGTGTGGATAGTTTCTGACAATGATGATAATTTTGGAACAATAGTCCAGAGTACCGGTCATCTCAGTCCGGAACCTCAGTCCAGTCCGGAACAACCGGCCATGGACTGGAACCCGCACTACTGGTTTCTGCCATATGTGCATGCATATGGGGTGATCGATATCGATAACGACATATTTAATCAACAACGTTTCATTCCTATCGATAACTATGCACAGAGTGCTGCCAAGATGTATCTTAATTTACAAGCCATATTTCCACCCCAGCGAAAATCCATGAGTCCGTGTTAAACGAGCAATCGGAACCCGATAGCTATATCACCGGGATTGGGCCCGCTTATATGCAAAATTGTCCAGAGCCACGGTGCATTCCGCTTCACCAGCTGGTCAAGATATTCAAGTATTTACAGACGCGCGTTCGGCATTAGTTGCATATGTTTCTCCTTACGGGGCTAATATGCCTCAAGCAGGCATACGCTGTCCTGCACATCTACCACTTATATGGAAACGTCTCTACGTGTGTTGTTACTTTAGAGGCCATGTTTCAAGTCAGCATGAGCAATGGCGCCGGGAGTGAGCCTCAGACCCCAAATCTGACATGGTTCAGCGGACTCCGTGCAAAACTGGCCCGCACGTTTCTGTACGCCTAACACCAGCAGTGGGGCTGCGAATCTGAAACAACGGGCAATTTGCGCGGTACCAACTATGGATTTCGAACGCCTCGGGCATGAACAAATATTTCTCATGTTACTATATCAATCGAAGATGAGCGTTTCTTCACCACAGGCCTACTGCTACTAGCCTGCATCTAAGCGCTTAATTGCTGCTGTACAGCATTGTCATTATGTACTGTGTATGTGCCACGGCTGACTCGGCTTGGATCCACTTGACTGTGGTCGAGAAACATGCAGCCCTTATCTTATACCATCGAGATGAAGCAAATATTTCAAGCAGCAGTATGAAGTTTAGCTTTAGGGATCGGGTGTCGTAGTTTGTATTGGTTTGTCATAATCGTCTAAACTTTTTCAGCAGCGTTTTGCTAGGGAAATGTTCATATGATTTTGAATAACAGCAATCCCCGTCTTGACTCCCGATTGGTACACTACAAATAGATTTAAGATTACTAGTAAACTACTACTGTTCAGACTCTCTTATTCAACCGCTCCCTACTGTTGCGTTAAATTGTTACTATATCAATTAGTATCAGTATCCATACGCCACCACCAATTCCACGCCATACCCCAACAACACCCGATGTTTGCATGAGATATTAACATGATATGAACAGACCCGAGACAGTTTCTAGACCCCAGTTTTTTATTGCATGTATTCAAGCATTATGGCTGTTAGACACGACTAAGCACAGTATCTTACATAGCCTTTGGCGCTAACAAACGTTTGGGGGCATTGGATGATATGCCGCGTTTCACCGTTCTATAAAGTTCTTAAGATTGAACCTTGTCAGCGTATGTGACTAGTATCTCACGGGAAGCCACGCAATATGTTACCATGGGTAGATAATGTTTTGCAATGAATCGTATTGAATGGGCCACTTCGCCATACATCAGCATGTCGCGATAAGGAAATTACATGCAGTGTAATTGGTATTTCCCCTTGGTTCATGCCTGTTGCTACAAGCATCAGTTCAACTTGCCACCTGCAGCTCTTGCAAACAGCGCGTTTGGTCCTCCCATAAGCCCTTCCCCTCAACTAATATAGGGCTTTGGTCGCGGCCTCTAGTCGTTTTGTCTCCGAGCTACACGCCTTTCATTTATTCATCGCGGGAGCATCTAGCCCGGCGATCGTTTTGAGCTTACCATTACCAAGTCTCGAGACAAACTCTTTGTTGAAAATCTTCAAAGGGCTCCCATGTCCGTCGAGGAGAAAATGGAAAATGACTTGTTGGCAGACCGTATCGGCCAGTCGCTTCCTAGCTACTTTGTAGTAGCCGATAAGAGTGTCGAGTGCATCATCGTACGTATGTTGCATACCGTCGTGATAAATGAATGGGCTAGCGGAAGGTGAGGACTTGGCTGAACTCTCGTCTTTCATACGGTTTTGGTGCCTCTTCTTGGCTTCGGAGTGAAATTCGTGGTTGTATGTGCGCAAGGCGCCCTGTAATTCTATACGTAACAAGAACTGTGCATGCTCCGTGGCCTTCTCATATGCTTTGCGGAGGGCCTCGAACAAGAATGTATCCATCAAACGGTCAAATGATTGTTCGTAGGGACATGTATAAGCAAGTAGTTGGTTTGTGTGGTCATGGACGATTATGATTGACCTACTAACATGGGCGAGCACCAGCGGCTCCCACTTCTTTGTCTGTTCGATAAACATGGCGCGTAACATGGAATCTAGCGTCTATAGCCCGAGTATTAATTTGTTTTATTTAGCAATGAAGTAGAAATACTTACCAACGCACCCCATAACTCGTCAATGTTGTTCATGATAGACTCTTGGTCGAACTTCTCCGGTTCCGGGCGTTCACAACACGCCCCTCAACGATGGTGCCAAGCTTTGGATAACAAGACAAAACGTCTTTGGTGGGCGCATTATTTTCTTATTTGATTTCGTCGTGTGTAGTCGCTCGTGTCCCTTTTGCAAAAACGTATCTGCGAACTTCTCGTTCATTCTAGTAACCATTGTAATGAGCTTCAGGCTAGGAAATTGATTGAATATGGAATAAGTATCATAGCGGCCATTTAACGTGGACTGGATGATGCTTTGAAACATTGAGCTTGGTCGCACGAGATACTTTCTCTGAAGCTTAGGTGTTGAGAGGAACATTCCTATGCTCTCTAATTCGCGCCGACGCTGGTCCAACAAACTCGTTACCTCGACTTTAGTTTTGGGGATCTCCTCCTCCGAGACGGCTATGAGGATGGCATTGAGGTGGGACTTGAGCGATCCGATGCCACATCTATCTGACATTGTCGCCTCGAGCCAATCACAGTGTCTCCTAAAAAACTATCTTTCATCAAGAATCTGCTCATAGATACCGTTCCATTCGTTGTCGGCGTCGCGATTCTTCACAACATGGTAACCATGCTTGAGTACGTTCGCTTTTCCCATAACGAGATCGTTGATGGTCTTTTGACTGGCCTCCCCAACTACTAGGTCAGGTTTGGTGATTACTCCTACTGTTCTTTTCCCATGAGGATCAGCCCTTTCAACCATATTCAATATCTTTTAGGTCAAGATGGAACTCGAAAGATGCCGGGCAGACCAACACACATGAAGTTGTCCTGCTTTGTTCCTTGAATTTCCTCAATTTCGATGATAAGGGTGTGTTTACTGAAGGTCTGCGGGCCAGGTTCAGCATCTTCGGCGATCGTCCTGATTCCCATCGCCCTATTTGCATCTTGAATGATCTTTCCAAAAGCCTCGATGTTAAACTTAAATGTATGCGCACAGAATTTTCGATGCCGTTTCTCAGTTACTGCATCTACCCCTTGTTGGGAGATGACGGATACGGAAATTTGATTCCGATTTGTGCGGAGACAAGTGACTTGAGTGGCGTATCGGGTGAACGGGCCAGGGAAGTGTGAAGTAGCGAAATTGGTGAGGCTCTCAAAGAACCGAGCTCCTTTCCCGGTGATTTGTCTCCGACAAGAACAAACTGTGGTAGCTCTATCGACCTGATACCAATTTTTCGCAATAGGGAAATCTCAAAGAGAGTTTTCTGGTCAAACATGCCGGACCAGGAAGTCTCCGTACTGTCGGGAGGCTAGGTGTTAGGTTTGAAAGCAGGCACAGTTATAGACCTAGGGTAGGAGCCTTAGTGTGTTACGTGCAACCCATTTGCTGATATAATAAATCTTACTTAACTAGCACCCGTGCTGTTGTCATATTAGACTAACGCGGCAAGTCATAGCCACGGAACGAAGTCGAGTGAAAGGCTGATTGATTAGCGCGCAATTTGTGATACTAAGTGCTCTAGATAAGTATCTTCAGAGGGAAGAACAGTCTCATTTGAAGAATTTAGCAAAAGCTATACCAACTTTTTTCTTCGTACTCCAACAGCGAATGTAAATGTAAAAATCGCCAGCACCTCAAAAGACGCCCAAAATCACATCTTCAAATTACACAAACATCACAATCACAAGACCCCAATTTCCCAAGTCCATCCAATGTATTCAAAAAAGTCTAACAACTCAATCACGCATATCCAATCAACTACCTCTCCGCAAATCACGGCCCCGAAAATCCAATTTCCTCCCTCCGATCATCCACAACCCTCGCATACCTACACAAATCAGCACTCTACCTCACCACACATTAAGGGGATAGATAATAAAAAAGGGGGAGAAACTCACTCAAGCAAACACCTAAAAAACCAGGCCTCAAAATCCACATTCCTCAACACCCTCCCATGCCACTCCGTACTCCGCTCGGCAACCTTCCTCGCCACCCCTTCCCCCTCGCCACCAAACCAATTAACCAAATCAAGATGCTCGTCGCCCAGCAGCGAAAGCGGCACAAAATGGACCCAAGGCTTAAGCCACTCAGCATGCCACTCGCGAAAAACCGCCATCTTGAACGTAAGACTGCGCGACGCCAGAAAAGCGTAGAAGCGGCCTGAAAAAGCGTTACCATCCATATCGAGCAGGTGTTTGAAGAACCAGGCGTCCTCAGTGGGGGCGCGGTCGGTGACATGGAAGAATTCGCGTTGGGCGTCGCAGTCGCCCGGGTCGCATTGGCCGATGTGGGAGAAGTGGACGTCGATGAGGCGTTTGAGGGAGCGGCGGTCGATGGTTTGGAGGGTGGAAGAGGAGACGATTTGTGCTTTGTCGGGGGCGTTGAGGCGTTGAACGATGTGTTGGCGGTGTTGGCGGCGCCAGCCGCCGTTGCGGGAGAAGCCGCCGGTGGTGGAGCCGCGCCAGTAGAGGGCATTCGTTTTGTTGTCCCAGGTTGTGTCGTGGGTAGGATCGTAAGTGACTTTTCCAACCCAGTACCATGGGCTAGGGTAGAGTATGTCTTGGAAGCTGGATATTTTGGATTGTGAGAAGACAGGCGTTAGTTCGTGAATGATGTTGAAGGCATTAGGGCGCTCAAAGAAGCCAAAAGTGGACGAGAGCGAGGGCGAGATGCAGATGTCAGAAAAGGCAGTCGTGTTGTAGACATAATTGAGCGGACCGGCGGCGTAGGCCGTGAGATTGTCTTGGGCGGAGTCTTCAAAAGTCTGCGACTGGCTATCGGCGGGACATGAGAGGCGAGAGTGAGTCCATGTCTGCTGGTGAGCAAATCTGTTGAACCTAGATACGTACGTTTCCACAAAACTCTTGCCGTCATTCATATCGTCAGGACGTGCCGAGAATGCGTTGCGTAGAGACGAGGTTTGTGCAACGCGAGGCAAGACCTCATTTCGTGCTTTGTTAACCATAGAAGACATGAGGTTCTCCGGCACTACCACCCGTGGCTCGTCGTGTATGTTGAAGCCAAGGTCCATATCTGGCAAATATTGCACAAACTTTGACAGCATGCCAATAGTAGCTTTTTGTTGCCACTCATCTCCCTTTTCCACGTTGACCACTTCGCCATTGCGAATGGATACTCCAAGTAGAGCACTGTCTTCACCACCCAGTTCCCGCGTGATGCGCGAACGAATGGTCGAGGGCTTCAACGACCAGAATGGCATCAACATTTCGTAAATTGTATCATACTCATCAATCATAGCCACGTCGTTCCGGACGGCGAATTCATACCATTTGTCAAAATGTGGTGGTGGTGCAATGCCATACCTGCGGCGATACTCGCTGACAGCCTGTGATAGAGTCTTTGATTGGCGGTCAAGTACATGTTGAAAATCTGTCTCTGCGGTGCTGACCAGCTGAGCAGCCGGATGGCCCTTGCTGAGATCAATAGGTATAGGCTGAAATGGTGAAGGCGGGGAGATGATGGGGAGAAGAGGAGAGTTTGCCAAATCTCGGTGACGGTGCACGCCATACGCATATCGGAAAAGAAGCAAGGCAATAGAAAACGCCGTGGCGCCAAAGGTAATGCGCCTGACAATGCGCAATGAAGTTCGTTTGTCAACGGACAAGGTAGACGACGATGCGTTGAACATGTATGAAAACGCGGCCAAGGCATAGATGATATTGAAACAGAAATTTGAAAAGGAAGGCGAAAGTTGAAGCTTGGCACATATACACGCGAACAATGTGAGAAGAGAGGTGTATGTAGCCCCGTGCTGGGAAAGCTATAGAAAGTTAGTACAGCACATTGTTCGGGGGTAAATCAGATACAACATACTAGGACAAACATGAGGATATTTATTAGGCCCTGGACCGGAATCATCCACAGGATGCGTTGTATAGCCCCAAAGTCATGCGCCGTCTTCCAGTCCTTGTCCATATATGCAGATACAGGCTCCCAAGAAACTGAGCCGTGCATAGACGGTTCCACGAGAACCGAAGCCAACCCGCAAATGACCATCATAGTAAATGCAACATCTCTCAGGGCGGCCAGTTGTTGCTCGTCGTCTTCGAAACTCCTTGCTGCTCTCTCAAACAGCACCAGGCCGGTTGCCGCGAAGAAGGCGCTGCTGACGCCCAACGCAGAGGTGGATGGCACAGCGTAGATGGCCAGAACCGCGGCTGCAGAGACTGTAACCACAACTACAAGACGAAAAGAACCATTCCCAAACAGCGATTCGGACGAGGAGGGACTTTCTTTTGCGGCATCGTCATGAACATGGTGGGAGGGCAAGGCGGTGAGCTTGGGAAGAAGCTCGTTACCGGAGACGAGGAAAATGAGGAGCGGAAGCAGGCTCTAGCATCGGCATCAGCAATCCAGTCACTTGGAAGAGAGCAGCAGCAGCATGGTCACCTTGGTTGCCCATGTGCCTTCCTTGTCGCAAGCCGCCCTGTCACAGACGAGAGCAAAGGCAAGAAAGGCGCCCGCAAGCCAACTCGCACTCCTCCTCTTCCTACTCGTATTCGCCCACAGCCCAGCTTTGAAGAGCGTAGGCAGCCACACAATGGCCCAGGACACGGCCGTTATGAGGAGCGAATGCCGGACGGGCGCGTGCATGTTTGCCGTGTAGCCGAAGACGGCAAACAGCAGCGGGGCGACGAATTGGCGGTATTTGTCTGCATTTTGGAGGGCGAGCCGGACAGCCTTGTGCATTTGTGGCGAAGAGACGGGGTACTAGCGCTCGTCGGAGGGCATTGAGTCGTTTGGGTGGGATGCGTAGGGGGAGGCGTGCGGGTGCTGGGGGCGAAGTTCTGGGATGCTGAAGGGGACGCGCTCGAGCCTCTGACGCCATGTTGGGCCCTATCTACCCATCTACCCCCTACTCTATCACCACGCACAACACCAATGCGGCTGGCTGCACTCAATCTCGCTTCGCCTGCTACCAACTTGCTCCACTTCGATCCCTTCCCATCTGGTCTCACCTGACCCCGGCCAACGCTACCTCGCCGTCGCCCCAGTATCCTGCTCGTGCATTAGCACCGGCTCCAGGCCCCTTCGCAGCAACTCACCAAATACACCTGGTAAAAATCCATCTTGACCTTCCCATCCTCCTTGACCAAGTGCGCCCTCGCCGCCCAATCCAGCCCGCTTCCCCCCCCGCTCTTCAGCCCATACCGCACCGTCCCATACAGCATCACCTCGTCCGCCCACGACCCAAACGGGAATATCTTGAGCACATCGTGCTTCCGCGACGCTACTTTTTCCCACATTGATGTGCGCAGCGCCAGGATTTCTTGAGTTCACCAATCAGTATCTGTAAAAATTGGCATGGTCATACGTACCGTCTGTGCCCTTGGCGGTTTTGGACGCCATGGTTAGTGTGGCGTCTGGGGTGAAGTATGTTGTGTAGAGCGTGTGAGCGTCAGGCGTGTCGGATGTGGCATAGAAGTCTTCGAAGAAGGATTTGTAGGCTGGGTCGAGGTCGAGTTTGGGGTATTCTGATTTGTAGGCGGTCATTTTAGTCGTGGTAAATGGTGGGTAATAGAGTTGGAGGTTTTGGTGGGGATGGAGAGGGAGAAATGTTGGTTGGATAGCTGGGGAGATGAGATAGCCTGGGCTTCGGATGTGGGCAGTGTGTGGGGAAGAGATGCGGGGAATTCTCGGGTGCTGAAATTCTTCGTAATTGGGGCTGGTAATTCCATCATTATTTGGGATTGAACATCTCTAGAGTTGGGGTGCCGTTATTGACTTGTAAGCTTCGTCTTCCGTGGGTAGAGTTGCTCTAATCAAAGACGAAAACATCTTTCTATTATAGTATAGTATTCTCCCCCAACTATCTACCGCCACCACTCACACATCCGCAAACACGTCCCTCGAGTCATCATTAACCCTCGCCTTACCACTTCCGCCGCGTCCACCCCCTCTCCCTCTACCACCTCGTGCACCCCTCTTCCCCTTTCCCTCCCCAATCCCAGCCTCCTTTTCCCACTCCTCAACATCGACAACCACGCCATCCGGCAACTTCCCATCACTCATCAACACCCCACCACCCATTGTCCTATTCTCCACTCTTTTGAAAAACTCATACGGCAACAGCCCCTTATCATTGCCCTCACTCAGTACAACGCCATTCTCGCTTACATAGAACTTGAAGCCTGCATTTAGTGCAGCTTGAATATCAATGTAGATGAGCACAGTAGAGTTTCTGCGCATTCCAGAGATGACGGGAGCGGCCTTTTCTCCCTCGGTAGCCTCGTTCGCGGCAAGTGATTTGAAGCCCGCAGGAAGACCGGATGCAAAGTGCATGTGATTTCTACCCATACGTCGTAGGCCGCCGCTCTTGATGATCAAACGCCAGGCGGACTCATCGGTTCCATGAACAACAATCGAGGGTACGTTTCCAGCTTCCACCGTAATGGGCGTGAGGAGGCCTTCGACGTCGACTTTGATGGAATGGCCTTGGTTGGCGCGGATGAGGTAGTCTGATGGGTCGTCAGATTCTGGGATGGTTTGCATATCTTCGGCTTTATCAAGTGATGAAGCGAGAATCATTGAGAAGCGCTGTTTGTCGTTGTTGGTGACTGCATCGCGAAGTTCTGGGAATGTTACTTGGAGAGACTTGAGAGCGTGCGTGTTGAGCTGGAGGGTGTTAAAATGGTTCAGATACAAGTTGGGGTCTGCTTTAAAACAGTTATATCTGCTGATAGGCCGGGCCGATGTGCCATCCGTTGTATTGCTGTTCAATCAAGCTACTGAGGCCGTAAGTCAAAATGAGGTTGATTGTAAACTTACCGCATCCTGCACGTTGACATAGCCACCCCTGCCTAATTTCAGGCCCTCTGAACCTGCACCATGCCTGAGCAGCCAGCTGACTTTTCTCGAAATCTGCACTTCTCGAGGTTGATTTGCAGGATTCCGGCTTCCACCACCACGGCCACCTCTTGCCATGCCTCTCAAGACGTTCGTAAAAAGTTGTTTGGTCGCAATTTTGGCGGGGTAACTAATATTGATTCGACCTTTTCCAAGTTTATGGATTGAATTGGATCAAACAACTAGATATTTGACTCAAATGGAAGAGACGTGAGGATGAGTCAGTGTTAGTGTATGAGATTCCAAGGGCGGTTTGTGGTAGGTACAGAAGGGGGAAAGGGCGCATGGCTCATGGATGGCGAATCAGTGCAGCCAATGAGAGAGATGCGAACAGCATACACTTTTGATAGCGTATATTGTCAGGTTCGAGAAATTCACACTAATTGAAAACTCGGGGAAACGACCTAGAAAAATATTCTCAAGTAACTACTTTGCTCATCTGTATGTTCTACTGATATGTGTATAAATGCCATTAACATCCCACATTTCTTTCCAGAGTTCAGAGAGTGTTGTCTAAACCTTGGAAGCATCAAAACTCCTCTTAGGAAGCGAATCGTGGCCGCTGATGAAAGCTTTGCCCTGAGCTAGTTCCAGTAATTAGCATAAGGGCGCTCGTTGTGGCTTCAAGTTCGGATGAAGTAGGCTGCAATGTTCCAAGACGCCGTTGGTGTCTCAAATATTTGACCAAAGTGACAGATGTCATAATCTTCCACGAAGCTCCCGAGAGATCCAAGGCCACAATGAAGGAATCGGCTTGGGCTGCTGGCGCCGCGGATAGCGGCCATTGACCATATCGATTTTCTCAGCCTTCAAGAGCAGGAGCCAAAATATAACGGTTCTAGAGTCCAACTACCGGCGTAATAGGTTGCGACCAAGACGTCCAACATAGGTTGTATATGTGTAGGAAGCGCTGCGTATGCCAGTCGCTTCAACGTGTGTACGGTGGTGGCGGGTCACTTGCCTGTGCACCAACGCTCGCCTCGTCTGCCCTCTCAATATCATCACGCCTTGCGCCTCCCACCCCTCCACTCGGGCGCTGCGCCATTATCTCAGCGCCCTCGTTCATCATTCTTGTTTGTTCCGCGCCGTCAATCTTCCTTCCCGCCATCGCTCTTGCTCTGTTTGCATCCCTACAACACTTGTAACAACAGCAATACAAAAATAAGACAAATGCCACAATTGATCCAAAAATAATTCCCATAATAGCGCCAGCACCTAGATGAGGTAAATTGCGATTGTTGTAGCTGCTGCTGCTGCTTTTGGGCCTATACGTATACGACGATGTGAAACTCGTCGTGAAATCCGCCGTCTTGACTAAGATCAACGTCGGGCCTGTATGCAACTGCAAAGTCGTCGACGCAACGTCCGAGTTAAATCTACGCTCTCGCATATACACCTTCGGACTTTTCTCATTTGGGGTACCGGGGATCGACTCTGCTTCACGCCGGAACAAGGATTGTGAAAATAGACGGGTCCGGTTGCCGGTGTTGTTTCGGAAGTATAGGTAAGCTGAGGTGAGATCGGTATCGATTTGAAGTTTGGAATCGGCGCCGTAGTATGACTGAGGCCAAAAAAAAGGTTATGCTTCTTGATGGGACGCAGATTCGGGTGCCGTTTGGTGGCCAGCAGAAGCTAGTTTTGGCAGCGGCTTGACATGCGCTGATGAGAGTACTTTCAATTGGTTGCGAGCCAATGTATTCAGTACAATTAGCTATGAGTTGTGAGTTTCTCTTGGGTTATATCATGATCAAGAAATGTCATACTTGAGTAGTTACTCATTGTAGCTGAGGTGTTTCGATATCGGTATGCGAATATATATACAAGTTAATGTGAGTGTTGTGCAAAAATGAGCAGATGCAATGGATAAGCCCGTTAGCCTTTATGATATCTCGATACTATAAGTACGTCCGTAAAGCCCGCCCATCTAAGATCAGGCAAGCCACGACTGGCTGTGCTTGGCTATGAGGCAGACTCTCGCTTGGTTGATTCTGAGTCTTGGTTCACAACCCGTGACCCACTCGTATTGTTGGCAGGTTCGCCTCCAGGCATAGCGCACTATTGAAAACAAAGAATATAGTAGACATCGTTCTCTGCGTGGTTGCTTTCTCTTGGTAGGAAACTGACCAATGGGACATTCGGCCTGAGGCTCGTGATGTCGGAACATGAAGACGATGTGTTGGGCGAACAAGGCTGTGTTCCGGAACATGAAGCCGAATGTGGCAAATTAGTCTTCGGTGAACGAAATAGGAAATGGTACGTACTCGAGTATTGTTTTTAAGAGAGCCCGATAATGGGAGGCGCTATGTTACGATATGGTATTGCTGGTATCGAGTGATTACTATGCGCAGCCAACGTCCTACAGAGATGACGCTCAAACCCCATGTCCAACCTAGTATATTCTCATGCAATCTCGAAAGCTCAACATGCGCAGCCCTCCTTAGCACCTTCTGCCCTGGCACTTCCCAAATTCACACGCGCATCCTCTTGCCTGCCCAGATTGGTCTGGCTTGCTCCGCCCCTCGGGCCCTTCAAACTGGTCTCTGGGATCGCGTTTGCGATAGCTGTGAATACCTCTGCCACGTTTTGCCCCGTTTTCGCGCTTGTCTCGAAGAAGAGGAGGCTCTCTTCGTCCGCGTATGCTTTCGCAGTCTTTATTGGGACTCTCCGTGCGTCTGCACCATCCTCTTCTGTGGCGTCCTCGCCCTCGCCCCCAGGGGCCGCATCCGCATCTTCTGAAATCTCCTCGCCTCCAGCGGTTGCCAGATCGTATTTGTTGCCGACAAGCGCAATGACGATTCCAGGTGATGCTTGGCGGTGCAGCTCGGCGACCCAGTGCTGTGCTTTTGTGAGTGAAGACGGCTTGGTGATGTCGTAGACAACGAGTGCAGCCTGAGCATTGCGGTAGTACATGGGGGCTAGCGAGGCAAAACGCTCCTGGCCAGCCGTGTCCCAAATCTCGAACTTGATGGTTCGGGTTGGCAGGTTGCATTTTTGTGTAAGGAATGCAGCTATGAGTCTAGTCAGTATATCTCTCATGAAGAATGACCAATGCCTTGGATACAAGACATAGACTGTATTAGTTCCTACACACCTCCTATTGTGGGCTCCTTGTTTTCCTGGAAGTCATTGTTGACAAAGCGCATGACAAGTGAAGACTGCGGTTAAGTCAGCGCCTAGTAGCTAGAGTTGAGCTTTCATCGCTGCCTACCTTTCCGACGGCCGCTTCACCGAGCAGAACCAGCTTTACACTGCTGCTCGGCTTCGGTTGCGCCGAAGTGTCTGCCATTGCGTGGGTGTGGGCGATGAAGCGCTGAACGTGTGATGGTGAACAAGGCGCTTGGAGATAGCCGTAGGTTGAATAGCGATCAGGATGCTTGCAAGGGCTCAAGGATAGATAGTTGGGTTGTGCTGGCGACAGCGGAGGTTTGTAGAGAGCTCGTTCGCGCAGGCAGATGCTTGACGAACGGATTGCGGTGACGGTGACGAAGCCACACCACGTGATGAGAATACTAGCTTACCTAGTTGAGTAACGATCGCTTCAACGATTCCCATTAGCTGAGCGTACAATTTCAGCCTCATCAACCATCAACCATCAGCCTACATAATTGACCATTTTGGCTAACTTGATGTGAGCTATTTACTGGCATGACTAACGTGCGATATATTCATATCAATGAGATCGCTGCGCTTCTGGTTTCCCAACTGCGTGATGCTGTGAGCCACAAGCGTTGAGTGGGTGGAGGGAACCAGCCAGAACATTCAATCCCTAACGGGGGAGAACAAATAAACCATATCGAGTGCGAGAGGACAGAACATGTCGTGAGGTTTTGCTTCCAAGCCAATATTATCAACAGCTGCGGGCCGCTAGACATGTGGAATCTGAATCTAGGCATGGGACGTCGACGAAGTTGTCTACTCATCACTATTGATCAAATAGAATATCTCATGACACGAGCACAACTTCTGTGCCTATTGAGCCTCCAACACAGCCAAGGCCCAACAGTTTTGGGAATGTGCCAAAACTTTCAGGTCATTTGAAACAGGGCCATAGTGCGGATTCCGAGGCGACCCTTCTGGGGCAGGCAATGCTATTGCATAGACTTATTAATACCAAGGCCGACTAGTTTACTATTTGGAAGACGTTATCCAAACGTCATACCGACGATTTGACGCTACCATGCGGGCGTTACGGCGCAACAAAGCCACTATGTCGAGCGGTCGCGGCATTTTTTGGTATTATCTCACCTCATAGTGTGGACCACTTCTGACGTCACTTTGTGGGGATGAAACTGGCTTCGCGTCTAATCGTTCTAGCTGAAATCCAAAGTGGATTTGGCGGATAAGTTTCAAGGACACAATACAATTGCTCGTGCAGGGGTATGGTGAAGCAACTATCGAGTTTGTCCGACTACGTCCCGACCAACACGAAGCAGGATGACTGTCGATATGAGATGCTATCCTTCGCCATGGAGGGATACCGAACGGAGATTGTGGCGCCACTACCCTGATCAAAGGGTCTGTCAATCGAAGCCACCCAGAGCTGCGGGAATCCCCAAAGGGAAGGCGCAGATTGAACCCCTCAGCGCCTGCAGATGAGGGCAAACTTACGGTGTCGGGGAGCGGGCCTACACAAATAGCAGACGGCGTTATTGTACAGTCCTTTCTGCGCCGGGTGGAGGCAGGGACAATACCATGATGGAAATGCCGTGTTGCAGGGTCGCAATAGCCAACGGCCCACTGCTATGAGGCAATCTCGACCGCGTCGATCAGTGGACATCAGAAGGCCCAGACATGACTTGCAGCGTCGAGCGGCTGTTGGACGACAAGTGTCATGTGTCGTTTGCACCGTGGATGCCGCACCAGCAAATGGCGCGAGCAGGACGAGGCGTCGTGGGCGAGAGCGTATTGGACCGGCTGGCGAAATGCACAGACGGTTGCGCCAGACAGATGGCTCGATTACGCCAAGCCCGCTGTTTGGCAGGCAGGATTTGTGGAAATGTGAGCCATGCACGCACGCGCACCAGGATGTGAAGATCTGGCGCGACAAGCAGCTATCCAGACGACGGAAACGCCATCATGTTGCCTTCTCCGAACGACGGTAGGCTACCGCAGCGATCATCGCCTGCGCGTTGCAGAAGCCGAACAAGCGCTCGGGTCCCAGTGGTCTTGGATCCGCGCGAACTGGCCAAGCGACGGCGGCAGAGCAGATCGGTTTGCCCTAATGCGGCGCTGGACTGTATCGACCTCACTTTACCCTCGAATCACACAAGCGGGGAGGCCCTCGCGCAGCTACGGTTAGTCGTCGCGATACTTGCGTGGCGCCGGGAACACGCACAAAACGTGCTTGAATATTTGGCCGTGGCCAGCGTCGGCGCTGTCAAAAGGTGGTTGGTGGCCTCACGACACACGTGTGGGCACAGCCTCTTGTAGCAAATGCCAGAGCCAGCCACAATGGATGCGGTACCTGGCCATGAGGGGAGTTCGCCGGGGGTCGACTTATCAGTGATCACGTTGGCCCCCTCTCCGAACTGGGCTGTCAAGCGTCCGGCTGACCCAGAAGCCGCGTGCCAGGCTGCCCTGCGCCCAAGACAGTAATAAAAAGTTGCGGCGCTGCAATTGTACCTGTTGCTGTTGCTTTTGCTGCTGCTGCTGCAACACATCTCACACAATCTCACTACCCTGCCATCTCTTTCTGTTCGCAGCGTCTGCATCTGAAACTGGGAATATTGGCCGCATATCGCTGGCGCCGCCCGCCCCCGTCCGTGTAACGCAATATCACCATAGGCACGGCCGTCAAGTGGGGTCCTATCGCATTCCACCATCTGTCCACACAGCGACAGCACTTATTTTTTTGGAGAAGCGCCGCCCCGTCTCTGCCCCGAGCGAGCCTGAGGCGTCTGACGAAGCAAACGTGCCTGCTCTTCACACAATCTGCCAATTCGACATACATACCTCCTCGGTGCACCGGGTGCCTGCCTCTCTCCTTACCCTGCCCTGCCCTGCCCTGCATCAGCTGTCCGGACCCCGTCAGCCGCAACATTCCACTCTAAACTTACCTACACCACCCCCGACCAACTCCGGCACCTCGGCGGCTATGACTGTCCTCAAGGCATGCATTCTTTTTTCTTTGTCTCGATATTTCATACACTTCAATTGACGCTAACTGGTCCCGCCATTCAGGAACCCATCACTGTTCGCCCTGCCAGCCAGCAACGTCACTCGAGTAGCAACATGGCCGGCTCGCTCCCCAAGTCCCGCCCACACTCGTCCTCCCTGTCTGCTGGATCTGTACATGGTGCGCATCGCGTTACGCGCAGGAAGAGTATGAGCTCCACGGTGGCCAGCAATATGGCGGCCATGGCGGCCGCGGCCAAGGGCACCATCGGAGCGCCGCTCGAAGGCAGCCATCCGCGACGCCTCTCGAAGCCTGCCTCGCAGTTCCGTGGGCCTACACTATCTTTGCATCCCGAGATGGCCTCTAGCATGCCCGGTAATGCTTCGCCGTTTGTTCCAGGGAGCTACAACCCGGCTGCGCATAGCGAGGCCATCACCGATGGCCCCACACTGGCTTCAATGCCAGAGCATGAGAAGGGCAACTCCAAGTCACGAAACCGTCGTGCAAGCGAAGGCTCTCGCCTGTCCAAGGGCGGCGAGAGCAAGCGTCAAAATGGTAGCGATCTGAGATGTGAAAAATGTGGGAAGGGATACAAACACAGCAGTTGTCTGACGAAGCACCTGTCAGTAGCCCTTAGCCTACCATTGCCCTCCCACATACTTTCACGCCTCATGCCGAATGCCCTATTCTCACTCACGCACCACCTGCAAGCTCGTCTGCAATGTTCTACGTTTCTTCAAGTTCCGCGTTAACTTTTGTTTTAGCTGGGAACACACGCCAGAATGGCAATACACATCTAAGCTGCTTATCTCCAAGCACCAGCAGGTCCAGCTTCTTGAGGCTGCGTCAGTGCTTGTTGCCATGAATAAAGAGAGCGATGGTGGTGATAGCGATCATTCTTCTATGTCTCCCCCAGCCTCGGGCTCGTCTGACGTGCGCGATGAGCCCAGCTCCACTGAAACTACCCCGCCCCCGCAGATTGACGATGATGCTGTGGGATCCTACTCCAATTCGCATTTCGGTCATCGCTCCATCAAGCGATACTCCGGCAACAGCTCGGCATTTAGCCAGTCGTACCAATCTACTGTATTCTCTGACAATGGAAACGGCCGCCACCATCGCCAGTGGAGCAACGTGTCTGACCGTCCCACCACCTCAGGTACTTCGGCGGCGGGTTCCTATCGCGATGATGGTAATGACCATGCCGATCTTGCTGCCGCCGTTGGTTTGCTGAGTTGTTCTTACGGGACGCCTAAGACGGGTCCTGTTGCCTTGCCTGCGGATGTGCCGCCAGTACCACCGCTACCTGCCAAGTTTCTCGATTTTAACCATGCACACCAGTCTTTTTCAGGCAGCACTACCGTGACGGCGTTCCAGTCGAGCATGCGCAACACCTACCGCTACCACAACGAGAGCAAAGACATTGAAATGGACGACGACCATTTCGCTGACGAAGAAGACTATCGCCGGACAAACTCGCGTAGCCGCGGCCGTGGAGATGAGGATGAAGATGCTTTCTTTGGCAGAATGGAGGAGTAACCTGATGCCAGCTCACATCGCCCCGACCCCCACCTACTCTGTTATCTTTCAGTTTTCCCGGCCTGTATCAAACGACTTCGATATTTAGCGATCCACCTCCGCAGACCTTGTTACCTGATCTTTCGCGCCTCCGCAAGCACCGATGAGAGGGCCTACGACCACGTTGCGCTCTTGAGGTTGAAGCTTGGGAGCCGAGATGCAGTGTTTCGAGACGCCTACGTCTTGCGTCGAGAGGCTAGCATGATAACCCAAACCACGTTACCCGGAGCATATTTTCTCATTGTTCAACTCTTCAAATTTCGCCTATTTTTACCAAATAAACCACCATATCATATAACTTACCCAATATTTATGACGGAGGATGAGGGGATTTCTGGGGCGTTGGAAAATGCCTGACTGCGCCTCGTCGTTTGGCCACACCCGTATATATAGCTTGACGTTTGAGGAAAGCCGCGCAAGGATAGGAGATCCAGATTGGATTACAGGAAATAGGGTTGAATAATATATTTTGACCCATAATACGAGATCAATGTGAAAATGTGATGAATCGCAATGAATAGCTCGTAGAGAAGGATATGAAAAAGCAGAGTCGCGAATGGGCAGACAAAGAACTGATAAAGAGTTGGTAAAAAGGACCGAACAGAACTCTAATCTGCACTTACCGTCGACTTACGTTCCTGAACCCCACCTACTAGCCTGCCTGGGACACCGTTGGTGAGTGGCCGAACGCAGTCGTTACCATCACAGCTCCGCTGCGAACCATCGCGAACCAACCAACCAACCAATCGACCATTCAGCCTCCCAATCCCAGCCACGACCACGCACTACCCGCAGCCAGAATCTCAACATGCACATGCCATGACGGAGCAAAAGCAAAGGCACCTGTGTGCAATCTCGTATCGCGCAAAAAGGGCACGCGAGCCGCTTATATGCCCCAATGATCGACACGCACATGCCCCGATCGCGAACGGAGCACAAACACAGCGCGACGTCATTGGTACTCATCTCACCTACCTTGTGCGGAAGTGAAGTGCAGCACAGCAGTGTGCGGTGCGCGTAAGGATGGGGATCGTCGTGTTAGGCGCGGCTGAGTGGGTTGTTGTTGTTGTTGTTCGCGGAATGAAGGCGGGATTAGGATTGGGATCGGCGGATAATGAGGAGGGAGGGCTATTACGGAAGGGGAGATGGGAGAAAGAGTGGGGGGTAGGTTTGGGAGTGTGATTATGGGTTGGGGAAGGTGTGACGGTGGTGTTTTGGGGGGGGGGGGGGGGGGGGGGGGGGGGTTGGGGGGGGGGGGGGGTAACGGGGGGGGGGGGTGGGGGGGGGGGGGGGGGGGGATTCGTAAGTGGGGTGGATGGTCGTGCCAGGGGGGGTGGTGGGGGGTGGGCAGCTGTGGGGC